>ML663566.1:4262700-4349398 GCA_007570785.1 Antilocapra americana
AAAAAAAAAAAAAAAAAAAAAAATACTGGAGCTTGGTTAAGGAAAAAGAAAAACAGAAGAGAGATGGGGTCTGGGGTGTATCAATGATAGCTAGTGATTTGAACTGCAGGACTGGTAGACAGCAGGTTAGAAATCATTCTGTTTTGAATCCAGAAAGCAAGAACGGGTCGTGAAGCTCCCAGGTAGGAGATGTCATTCTTAGGTAACATATTCAGAGAAGAATGGAGGAGACAACTTGTATTATCTGAATCAGAAATAGTTTTCAATAGGCACTAATGGTAAAGAAGCCACCTGCCAATGCAGGAGACACAGAGGCTTGGGTTTGATTCCTGGATCAGGAAGATCCCCTGGAGGAGGGCATGGCAACCCACCCCAGTATTCTTGCCTGGAGAATCCCATGGACAGAGGAGCCTGGGGGGCTACAGTCTATAGAGTTGCAAAGAGTTCGACCCAATGGGAGCAACTTAACCTACACTATCTAAGGGTGAACAATCTTATTTTTCCCAATTTTGTATGTAAATTGTATTACTTACAGAAAAATCATTATTTTTAATAATAACAAATTGAAATGAATAAATTAGCATTCTTCAGGAATCCTGTCCAGGGCACTGTTCAAAAGAAATTTCTTAGCAAATTCACATATGGTAAGCTGAAACCTCTGAAACTTTATTTGCTTGGGCTCCAAAATCACTGCAGATGGTGACTGCAGTCATGAAATTAAAAGATGCTTGCTCCTTGGAAGTAAAGCTATGACCAACCTAGAGAGCCTATAGAAAAGCAGAGACCTTAATTTGCTGACAAAGGTCTGTATAGTCAAAGCTATGATTTTTTCCAGTAGTCATGTATGGATGTGAGATTTGGACCATAAAGAAGGCTGAACACTGAAAAATTGATGCTTTTAAACTGTGGTGTTGGAGAAGACTCTTGAGAATCCCTTAGACTGGAAGGAGATACAACCAGTCCATCCTAAAGGAAATCAGTTCTGAATATTCATTGGAAGGACTGATGTTGAAGCTGAAATTCCAATACTTTGGTCACCTGATGTGAAGAACTGACTCATTGGAAAAGACCCTGATGCTGGGAAAGACTTAAGACAGAAGAAGAGGACAGACAGGATGAGATGGTTGAGTCGGCATCACCGACTTGATGGACATGAGTTTGAGCAAGCTCTGGGAGTTGGTGATGGACAGGGAAGCCTGGCACGCTGCAGTCCGTGGGGTTGCAAATAGCCATACATGAGCAACTGAACTGATTTGAAGCTGAAACCTCTGGGCATCTCAAAGCAGTAGAACCACCAAGTATAAGAAAGGGAAATTTTTACTCGTTATTTCAGAAAGGAGGCTAGGGAAGAGGTAGGGATGTGGGTTGTGAAAAGGTAAAAAAAAGAATTCTTGCAAAGTATGAGATAAGCCTATCCGCAGTACCTTCAAAATTTTAGTAAAATTAATACTCAATACTCACAAATGTTACACGCAAGTAATTCTGCTTGAGGGAGGGGACAAGAAAGAGTTGAGCTTCATATTTAACTCAATGTAGCAGAAGCTGTCAATAGATCTGGAAGAGGAGTCCACAGAAGAATAGTACAAGAGAAGAAATTGTATAGAATTTGAAAATTTTCCAGAAGTTGTTTGGAGGAGCAATTTGGACTAGTGTATGACATGGCATTGTGAGTTAAATTCACATTTAATTTATCTCAGAGATCTCTCAGCTGACAGGTGGTTTAAAGTATATTTAGAGTCATTTATTTTTTGGTCCATATATGTATGTGGATTATACACATAGGCAGTTGAGATCTAACTATGGGCAAAATGTCTCTTCATTTTTATGAGGCTATAATTTATTCAAAAAACCATAAAGATTTGTAAGTAAACACAATTTTAATTAATAATATTTCATAAAATGAATAGGCCACATTTTACTTTTCAGTTTCTCTATTTGAATTTTTCAGATTGATTTGTAATTATATTTGACACTGTGATAAGCAACCAGACACTTAAATAGTTTTAAATATGATAATTTCCATCACAGAAATTCCTGGAAGTATAGCAATATGTAATATTTTTAAAGCTGTTAATACTTGTAGACAAATTGCTCTTCAGAAATTTACCACTCTCTAATTTTCCCAGAAACTGGAAAATCTCCTTTTCATTATCTTTCATTGGAATGGAGCACTATCAAACTCTGCTATTTACTAATTTGGTAGCTGAAAGTGATTTCAAAATTTAAATCTGAATATGAAAAACAGTATGAGTTTATTCATTTTTTAGAGGGATCTTGTGTCTTTCTAACAGATTTGCATAATTTTGTATAAAATATTAATGAGGGTCAGGAAGATCCCCTGGAGAAGGGAAAGGCAATCTCTCCAGTACTCTTGCCTGGAGAATTCCATGGACAGAGAAACCTGGCAGTCTACAGACCATGGGGTCGCGAGGAGTCTGACATGACTGAGTGACTCACACTTTTGTTAATGAGTATTAAGAATTAGTAGACTTATTAAGGTTTCAGATATTACCTGGAGATATATTAATATAACGGTTTTTAAAATGTTTCCTATTATAGCTAAGTGATTGAACTTAACAGCCCTCAGAAGAGTTCCTTTTGTTTAGAAAGTGCTATATATATTAGCTTTTTATTACTTCACTTGTAGATTCATCAAATAGAAAATAACTTACAAATTTTTAGAGCTGAAGAGATCTTAGCAACTATGGAAAAATTGATAACAGATTTTTTTTACTAGCAGATCACTTATTCTAATTATAAAATATACCTTCTAAAAAATAGGCATAATTACTCTCGCTCAAACATGCAGGGGACCTGAGTTGCCCCCAACTCAGCTTTTCCTTTGTTTCCAGAGTGACTCATCTTCAAGCCACGTCTGAGGAACTTCCAGTGCCACAGAACATTAAAGATAAGGCTCATTACCAAAGACCAATTTCTTATTTACAAGAGAAGACTCCACCATATCTGAGAGGCAAATTATCAGTCCTTGATCATACAACAAGTTGAAGGCAGAGACACCTCTTAGATCTTTGCTTCCCAACTGATACAGAGTAAAAGAAAATCAATCTAGTATATTCTCTAGGGTTATGAAGTAAAACAGTCCTTATTTCAAAACACTTTGGAGGAAAGAAAACTGGAATGATTTGCATGGTCTTTTTTTGTAGAACCAATGATGAAACCCATGTGAATTATCTGGAGGCATCTTTAAAGTGAAAGTGAAGTCACTCAGTAGTGTCCAAGTCTTTGCGATCCCATCGACTGTAGCCTACCAGGCTTTTCCGTCCATGGGATTTTCCAGGCGAGAATACTGGAGTAGATTGTCATTTCTTTCCCCAGGAGATCTTCCAACCCAGGGACTGAACCCAGGTCTCCCGCATTGTAGGCAGACGCTTTACCGTCTGACCCACCAGGGAAGTCATCTTTATTTAAGCTACTCTAAAATTTTCACTGGGTTTCTGTGGTAGCTCAGATGGTAAAGAATCTGCGTGCAATGCAGGAGACCTGGGATGGATCCCTAGAAAATCCCTATGGACAGAGAGGCCTGGTGGGCTACAGTCCATGGGATTGCAAAGAGTCGGACACAACTGAGCAACTAAGCACACACAAGCACACAAAATTTTCACTAGAATTATACATTGAACTCTAACTGCATAAATATAATTAAAATACTATCTGAACTACAATTAACATTTAGAACTCCAGACATACTTCAAAGAAGTAAATATTCTAAGAATTTATGTGGCATGAATACAAACAAGACAGTTAGATAAAAGAATTCTCAAAATGTCACATTGATGAGAAGTTTCCTTTCCTAAGGGACTAATGAGCATGTATTTTATACCTGGGCTTCCAGGATGGCGCTGGTGGTAAAGAACTCACCTGCCAATGCAGGAGAAGCCAGAGACTGGGGTTCGATCCCTGGGTTGGGAAGATCCCTTAGAGGAAGACCTGGTAGCCCACTCCAGTATTCTTGCCTGGAGAATCCCACAGACAGAGGAGCCTGGTGGGCTATAGTTCATAGAGTGACAAAGAGTCATACACGACTGAAGCGACTTAAACATGCACATGTATTTTATACCTTATTATTTTATTGCTTAACCTATTTTATTTTCATTGCCAACTTGAAGAATTAGTTGATAAATTACAATACTTTTACTTATTCTTTTTTTACCAAACCCAGTGTGTCCATAACATTTCTACATTTCTTGCATTAAAAAGATATTTTAGGTGACAAGTGATTGTTTTAATGTTGCACGCAATACACCACAAACCAGCTAAATGCTAATATTCAGCAAGTTTTACCTACTTTCTCTTTCCTTCCTCTGTTAAAGTTGCTTTGTGGGGTTATTGTATAGGTTATGCTTTCTGAGCCCTGGGAAATCCAAATAGGACCTTATCCTTTCCTTTGAATTTGGGAGTTTAACTACATGCACATAACAATGCACAGTCCATCTTTATGCAAATAGTTTAAAAAGGCAGTGTGCCTGAAGAGCTGTTTTATGGCATTATTTGGTTTTATATCTTTGCAATCAACACTATACAGCTAACACGGCCATGTAAATTCATGAGAGATTTTTCTATTGAAACCCAAACAAGGTCACTTGAGTTTGAAGATCAGAGTAAGATAAAAGTGACACTATTTCTACAATGCAGTAAAAACAATGTGCACAACCTCTTCCTCTTTTTTTGTTTTTGTTTTTTAACTTGATTCCATCTTTGAAAATACATCATTGATTGTTTTTTTGTTTTGTTTTGGAAATTTGGATTTCTAATGTGAAATCTACTGAAGGAATTTTGGACAGGCTCTGTTACCAGCTAGCTACTCATAGCTTATTTCCTTTTACAGAATGTTCTCTAAAGCATTAAGAAAGGTTTCAAAACTTGGTCTGCTTTCAATGACCACATTTAACTTTCTCAGTTACCACATTTATGCACAGAGGTGAATAGGCATCTTTATGTCTGTGTCCTTAGGATGTATTCTAAGATGTATACCACAGGATAGACTTGGAATGTTTTTAAAAATCAACTGGCCAATATATTTCATGAGACTTCATTTTTTCTCTTCTGGAGGGGACTGACTGCCTTTATCTCCCCTCTTCTCTCTTTTCATAGTTTCATTTTTTATTTATTTTTTATTTTATTTATTTATTTATTTTTTTATTATTGTTTTTGCCATACATTGTCATGATATCACCATGGGTTTACATATGCTTCCCCTCCAGGTCCCCCCTCCCTCCTCCCTCCCCCCCGGGAAATCTCGCTGCACCAGTCCCGAGGATCAATCCTGGGCTGGCGATTGATTAGACACATGACAATTAACATGCTTCAATGCCCTTCTCCCATATCATCCCACCCTTACCCTCATCCACAAAGTCCACAAGTCTATTCTATACATCTGCATTCCTTTTGTTGTCTCCCATGTTGGGTTCTCGTTACTGTCTTTCTAAATTCCATATATATGTGTTAATATACTGTATTGTTGTTTTTGCTTCTGGCTTACTTCACTCTGGATAATGGGCTCCAGTTTCGTCCATCTGAGTAGAATTGCTTCAAATGAATTTTTTTCTAATGCTGAGTAATATTCCATTGTGTATATGTACCACAGCTTTCTTATCCATTCATCAGTTGATGGGCATCTAGGTTGTTTCCATGTATTAGCTATTGTAAACAATGCAGCGATGAACATTGGGGTGCACGTGGCTCTTTCAATTCTGGTTTCCTCGGTGTATATGCCCAGCAGTGGGATTGCCGGGTCATATGGCAGGTCTATTTGCAGCTTTTTAAGGAATGCAAACTAGTACAGCCACTATGGAAAACAGTGTGGAGGTTCCTTAAAAAGTTTCATTTTTTAAATTAAATATATAATGAAGTTTCTATTCACTTATTTTGGGTTTTTTTTTTTTTTTTTCAGTATAATGGGTTTGTGCTAATCTATCTGTGTGTAGTGAGTCTCACTCCTATCTGCTTTCTGAGACTGTTTATTTGGATGGCTATTTAACAGAGGACATAAAGTAGCTTACTCAGAAATTAATCCTAGGACTTTCTCCTTACCAGCCTGGAGGTTTTACACAATGGAACTGTCTTTGTTACTCTATGTGATGGGAGTTCTAATTGGACCATTCTGAGTTACAGGCACAGCTCATTTCATGGTGCTTCCCAGATGTTGCATGTCTCACAAATTGAAGGTTTGTGGCAACCCTGCCTCCAGCAAATCTATCAGCACATTTTTTTCCAACAGCATTTGGTAGATTCCTGTCTCCGTGTAACATTTTGGTCATTCTTACACATATTTAAAATTCTCACTGTCACATTTGTTATGGTGACCTCTGATCAATATTCTTGATGTTACTCTTATGATTTGCTCATTTGATGGTTAGCATTTCTTAGCAAAAAAACATTTTTAAATCAAAATAGGTATGATTTCTTTAAAGATATAATGTTATTGCACACTTAATAGTGTACAGTTTAGTGTAAACATAACTTTTATGTGCACTGGGAAACCAGAGGATTCTTGTAACTTAATCTTACTGCAGTATTCACTTTATTGCAGAGACTGAGAACTGAATCCACAGTATCTCTAAAAGTACATCTGTATCCACTTCATTGTCAACAACCTCATGCCTGGGTACTCTGGTTTTCCCCATGTGCATGCATGCGTGCTAAGTCACTTCAGCAGTGTCTGCCTCTTTGTGATCCTATGGACCATAGCCTTCCAGGCTCCTCTGTCTGTGTGATTCTCCAGGCAGGAGTTGCCTGGAGTTGACATTTCCTCCTCCAGGGGATCTTCCTCACCCAGGGATCGAACCCACATCTCTTATGTCTCCTGCTTTGGCTGGCAGGTTCTTTACTAGTAAGGCCACCTGGGAAGCTCTTTCCCCATGATACCGACAAGGAAATTGAAGCAGAGAGTAACCAAGTAGCTTCACAAGGCCCACAAGGCTAGCATATGACAGAGCTGAAGTTTTTCAAACACAGACAGGGTCCCCATCTACTCCCCCATCACCTAAATTCAAGAGCACCAACCTCTCAAGTTTCTTAATAAGACAAAACAAGGAGAGCAGAAGGGAAACACTGACGTTTCTTAAAATGTCTTTTACCACTGAGAAGTTCAGTGTAAATTCTTATAATGCTGATAGAGGGACTGCAGGAGAGAGTGAGGGGCACTTGTTTTGGTGTCAGAAAACCTGGGACTGAACCACCTCACCTTTGAATAATTATAAGGAAAAGTGGGTGTGAGACACTTCTCTTCTTTGAGCCTTGGTTGATGAAATAAGAATAAAGTTACTCACTTTAACCCAGCTACATCATAAGGGAGGTTATGAGACAGTAAATCTGGGAATACAGGCAAAGTATAAAGAATAATGGCAACCCACTCCAGGACGCTTGCCTGGAAAATTCCATGGACAGAGGAGCCTTGTGGGCTACAGTCTGTGGAATCGCAAAGAGTTGGACATGACTGAGTGACTTCACTTAACTTCACTTCTGAAAGAATAATATAAGGATTATGTAAGAAAAAAAAATCCTCGTTTCTGAAAAATTTAAGTACTCACAGAAAACTACAGAGTGAAAAAGGTGTGTACTCACTGCTAATAACTAACAATGCTTATATTTTGCTATTTTTTTAAAGAGTTAAGAAATAAAACAGTAGTCTCTTCTTTTTCTTCATCTCTTAAAGTTCACTCCCCACTTTCCCTCTCAGAGGCAGCCATCGTGACGAACTTGACTGGTAGTATATGAGACCTTGCCAGTATAGTTAACTGAAAATCTTCATGTCCATTGTTTCTTTGCTTTATGTTTTCACCAATTTATATACATGCTGTCAATCCTTATGAAGCAACATAAATTTTCACTCCAGCTATGTTTCTGAGCTCTTACCTATACATTTCTAAATGTCTGATTTCAGGATATTAACATCTCACACATATTTACCCATTCTCCTACCCATAGATGCTTTGAGTCCAAATCTGGCTTTGCTTTAATAAGCATCTTTGCACACATCTTCTGATTTGCCATGGAAAAACTCCTCTCCACATGTATCCTAGATCAGAGGCATGCCAAGATTCAAGACACAATGCCCTAATGTGATAAGCACACCTCATTTAAAAAACATTTCATGTTTATTCTTGTTCCCTGTAGTGATTCATTTGCCAGCATCACATTTCTAAAGGGCACAATGAAACAAATGTCTTGGATTATAGTACCTTAGTTTAATGGTGTTTTGAAAGATCTTCTCTGAGTATTAAAGAAGAAAGCACTTAAAATAGTCTGTCATCTGGCCACTGAAATTCATTTCCAAAAATGCAAATTTGATTATCAAATTCTTCAGCTTAAAGTCTTTCAATTAAATTGACATGCCATGACTACCAAATATGAATGGAATTCTTAGCCTGCTTTTAAGAACCCTTAGTGATCTCTCTCTGTTTTTCTCTCTCATCTCTAGATTTGTGCCCTTCACCTTTGCTTTATCTGTACTGAATCCCTTGTGGACCCCCACTTGTACCATACGTTTGATGTAGTTGAATACCTTCATGCTTTGCTAATACCGTTTCCTTGGTCATCCTTTAGAAGACAGGCTTTTTGTGCTTGGTGCACAAGCTCAATATCTGTTTTCTGAAACTCTTCGGGACCATTTGCTTTTTCCTTTGAGCATTCTAGTGAAGTTGCTCAGTCATGTCTGACTCTTTGGGATCCCATGGTCTATAGCCTACCAGGCTCCTCCATCCATGGAATTTTCCAGGCAAGAGTACTGGAGTAGTTTGCCATTTTCTTCTCTCAGGGATCTTTCCGAACCAAGGATCAGACCCAGGCCTCCCGCATTGCAGGCAAACACTTTACCATCTGAGCTACCAGGGAAGCCCCAATCTGACCTTTAACTGAACTCATTATTGACGAGGAGATTTTTGCAGAAAATAAGGCCTGTGGTCAGTGAATTTATTTTGGCTGGCCAAAAATTAATTGTTATTTCACTAACACTTTGTGAATTATTACATTCAATGGCTACACCTGCCACCTGTAAAGTCTTCTAATTTTCATGAAATGCTGTCTTCAATCTACTCTTCTGTAGAAGCAAAGGCACATTCTCCAGCACCGTGAGTTTCACTTATCGATTGGTTTTATGATCAGAATTGAAAAAATGACCCAAAAAGGCTTTCTGTGTTCCCCATCAGTTATATCAGTTGGGGTCGAAGGACTCAAAGCAGGCAGCATTAGCACATACAACCACACAGCAGCTGCTCTCAGAGGTCTGGTGATTTCTCAGGCCAGTTCTTAGGTCGCTCCATGCAAGGGGTATGACGGCTGCAAGAGAGGCAGCTGAAGTGGGCAGGGGCTGGAAGGGAAGCTTCTCAGCTTTACTTTCGCCAAGCCTTACTTTATGCTTACCAGGGAGCCTCATTGGGCATGTGTGCCAAACCACACCCCTCCTGGAACAGCTGCAACTTCAAGAGTTCAAATACATAATTCTGAACACCAGGTGCTATTGGAGAGTTCAGTATAGCAGGGACTAGTTACATGATGTTTCATAACTCATTATGGTTCAGAGAACGGTGTTGTGAGGAGATAAAAACCATGATTTTTATCCCCAGATGTCTCTCTCCAACTCTAAGGAAAAAGCTATGGGCTGAATCATGTCTTCTCAAATTCATAAATTAAAGTCCTAACCCCCAGTACCGCAGAATGTGACTATATTAAGAAACAGGGTTTTTAAAGTTAAAAATGAGGCCTTTAAGGTGGGCTCTCATCCAATCTTACTTATGTCCTTCTAAGAAGGGGAAATAAGGACACACACACAGACATCAGGGCTGTGTAAGCCAGAGGGAAGGCCATGTGAGGACATAGCAAGAAGGCAGGCATCTACAAGCCAAGGAGAGAGGCCTTGAAAGAAACTAATCTGCTAACTCCTTGATCTTGAGTTTCTATCCTTCAAAACTGGTGAGAAAATAATTCTATTGTTTAAATCAGTGAGTCTAAGATACTTAGTAATGGCAGCCCTGACAAAGTAATCCAAGAGAACTGATATGTCATCCTGCACCTTGGCCAATGTGGAGCACAAGCTCCTTTCAAAGTGTGTTCCTCAGTTGGTGAACCTCAGTGATGCTTCTCCGACCAGTCAATATAACATTGCTCATATCTTCCCAGAGTTTCCTGTTACTTGTCAGCTTCTCATAATCGGTTAGTTTTTCACACATTTGTTTAATATCAGGGACCCCTATTCTTCCTCCTCCACCCTATATCCAATCACTTCACTAGAATTTGAGCTGCTGGAGGGCAGACATTTGGGTCTATTGGTTTGCACACCCCAGAATGACCAATACCCAGAATAGTGCCTGGCAGACAGTGGCTGTTCAATAACTATTTGTTGTATGAAAGGCAGATCAATTTCAGGATTCAGCCATCTTCATATTTCTACACAGAACAAAAGCATGGTGTGGCATAAAACCCATGTTTTTTAGACACCTAGAGGCTTCCCTGATGGCTCAGCCAGTAAAGAATCTGCTTACATTGCAGGAGACTTGGTTTCGATCCCTCAGTCAGGAAGAGCCCCTGGAGAAGGGAATGGCAACCCACTATAGTATTCTTGCCTGAAAATTCCTATGGACGGAGGAGCCTGGTGGGCTACAGTTCATGGGGTCGCAAAGAGTTGGACAAGACTGAGATTAAGCACGCAGTGATTGTTGAGTGAATACAGGGAGGTTTCAGATATCTCCAGAAACCTAATAATTACAGAATTTCTATTCTCTATTCAAATTCAGCATTTCTTTAAAATATAATTTTGTGTTTTCTTTAAATTTTCCATTAAAGAAATTAAAAGCAATTAAAAATTAAGTTAGCAATGCTTTAGTTATTGTTCTCAAAGTTTTATAACATTGATATATTTAGCTCTCATCACAATCTTTTGTTGGATTTTTAAAATCAAATTGCAGTCTCCTAAAAAGTGATGTTACTGGGTGAATATCAGAAAGAGAGGAATCTGTTTCCAGCTTTGAGCTTTGAGCTCCTCAGCAATAATCCAGGATTGATTTGGAGATCAATGGAGTCTTCAAAATCTAGATTTCCATCAGACATTAGAAGACTTGGGAGTCCTCAGTGCTGCTTTGATTCAGTGCATGGAGTACATATGACCCAGGGATATATTTAATAAAAACATTCCATCAGATCCATTTTTAATGGTTAATTCCACTGGATTCAACTGCATGGTTCCCCCTCCCCTTTGCCCCAATATATCAGTCTATACCATGATGGTGCCAAGAACTGTGAAGGTTCTGAAAATTTACAGTTTGCAGGCTAACAAATTAGCCTACACAGCCTTTTATCTGCTAACTGAAAACACAACTCTGTGTCACAGACATTGGATTTTGTAACTCATAGCCCTGCAGGCAGCATGAACCTCTGGTTTGCCTCAGTTCCCCTTTCCCTACTAGTCCATAGGGAGAAGGTGGAAGATGCTGCATATCCCGTCACAGCTGAGGAACTCTGAGGTTAGGCAACTTTGCCCAATCTTATAAAGAGCTCTTCTAGCAAACCTTCCCAACTTTAGACTTGCTGGGAGATATTATCTTTATTATCCTTGATAGAAAACAAATCTGCCCTTTGTTTCAAAGAGCAGTAGTTTACCTTCAAGGCTGTTCCTTCACAAAAAGCCTTGAAAAGATCATGCAGCAAAAAAAAAAAAAAAAAAAACAAGGATGCCACAACAAGTACAGAAATGCAAACAGCCCGTGATGCATTGTCTCCCAACATGTTGACATTTTTCATTATTATCTTTATGCATTTTCATGAGATGCTGAGAGGCTGCAACCTTGTACCTGAAAACTTCATGCTACTTTTTAAAAACTGTTCTCTATGTACTTTTTAAAAATTTATGTAAACATGTGTACAGTGTCTCCTAAACCTCACTATGAATTCCACTTTGATTTGCTATGCTAAATGATTCATTAATTCAACCAATATTTACTGAATATTTGCTATGTGTCAGACACCATATGGCAACCAGGGATACAACAGTGAACAAGACAGACAAAATGCCTCCTCATCTGAAACTAGGGGTTCAGGTAATTAACAAATAATGAAATTAACAAATAGCACACCAGGCTCCTCTGTCCATGGAATTCTCAAGGCAAGAATACTGGTGTGGTAAGCCCTTCCCTTTTCCAGGTGATCTTCCTGACCCAGGGATTGAACCCAGGCCTCCCACACTGCAGACAGATTCTTCATTGTCTGAGCCACCAAGGAAACCCAGTAAAATTTTAGAGACTGTTAAAAACAATTTTAAAAAATTACCCAGCAATCCCACTGCTGGGCATATACACCGAGGAAACCAGAATTGAAAGAGACAAGTGTACCCCAATGTTCATCGTTGCATTGTTTACAATAGCCAGGACATGGAAGCAACCTAGATGCCCATCAATGGACGAATGGATAAGAAAGCTGTGGTACATATACACAATGGAATATTACTCAGCATTAAAGAAAAATTCATTTGAATCAGTTCTCCTCAGGTGGACGGAACTGGAGCCTATTATCCAGAGTGAAGTAAGCCAGAAGGAAAAACAACAATACAGTATACTAACGCATATATATGGAATTTAGAAAGATGGTAACGAGAACCCTGCATGCGAGACAACAAATGGAACACAGATCTATAGAACAGACACGTGGACTCTGTGGAAGAGGGCAAGGGTGGGATGATATGGGAGAATGGCATTGAAACATGTTAGTTGTCGTATGTGAAATCAATCACCAGCCCAGAATTGATGCTCGGGGCTGGTGCACCAAGATTTCCCAGGGGGAGGGAGTCAGGAGGGAGGAGGGAGGGGCGTTCTGGAGGGGGAGCATATGTAAACCCATGGTGATTTCATGTCATTGTATGGCAAAATCAATAAAAAAATATAAAATAAAATTAAAAAATAATAAATAATAAAAAATAAAAAATTACAAAGATTTAACTGATAGAGAAGGATTTGACAACTGGCAACATTAGGTGAGTGGCATTGGCAAAACCCCCTCTGAGAAGATGATTTTGCAACTGATATTTAACAGATGAAAAGAGGTTGGTGGATATTATAGGCGAAGAACATTGCAAGAAGAGAGAAAAGCTGGTATAAAGATCCTGGAATGGAAGATGTGTGCTGCCTCATGAACAGAAAGAAGTCGTGTGTGCCTAAAATATAGTAGTGTTAAGAAATGAGATCAGAGGGAGACAGAGGCCAAAATATGTAAGATTCTTATAAAACATGGTGAATTACTTTGATTTTATACTAAATGTTATGGGAACAATTTTTCAAAAAGTATAGTCAAAGCTATGGTTTTTGCAGTAGTCATGTATGGATGTGAGAGCTGGTCTATAAAGAAAGCTGAGTGCCAAAGAATAGATGCTTTTGAACTGTGGTGTTGGAGAAGACTCTTGAAAGTCCCTTGGACAGAAAGAAGATCCAACCAGTCCATCCTAAAGGAAATCAGTCCTGAATATTCATTGGAGGACTGATACGGAAGCTGAAACTCCAATGCTTTGGTCACCTGTTGCAAAGAGCCGAATCTTTGAAAAGACGCTGATGCTGGGAAAAATTTAGGGCAAAAAGGGAAGGGGGCAACAGAGGATCAGATGGTTGCATGGCATCACTGACTCAGCTGACATGAGTTTGAGCAAACTCTGAAGGACAGGGAAATCTGGCATGCTGTAGTTCATGGGGTTGCAAAGAGTCAGACATGACTTAGTGACTGAACCACAAAGGTTCCAAAGTGGGTGGGCTTAGTCGAGGTTGGTAACTCTGAAAATGGTGAAAAATAGACTACTTTGGGAGTTCCAAAACTAGAGATGGTGAAATGATTCATTTGATCAAGTATAATTTTACACTCAAGCTTATTCTATTCTCAGTTTTAACTCTGATGCCTGTTAAGGCCAAAATCTTTCTAAATAATACCTCAAAAAATCCAATTTTTATTTCTTTTATTTTATGTAACTGGAAGTATCATCCCTAATAATCTTAATGAGGGCATAAACTAGAAATATTGAAATAGTTTTGCTAAGAAAATAATACTATTTTATAGATTAAAATAATTATCAAATAATTATTAACAGTTTCTCATAGTACAATAGTAAGGAACTGAAAGCATAAATAATTTAACTCTTTCTGCTTAGTAGCACTGTTTTGGTTTCAGAGCAGACAAAATGACTAACTGCTGTACACATTCAGGATAAAACAAAGATTCTTTGTAATATATTTAAGTCACCAAACCTGTGGAATTTTAAGTATATCTTAAATCTTTTTCATGGGTAGTCAGCTCCCAACAGAGGAAATAAATCTTGTTTTGTAAAACTGATGCAATATTCTCAGGCCAAAATTGAGAACCAGATTAATAGGAATAAGGAAACAAAGAATTTGTACAAAGATATCTTCAATGCAAACGTGAAACTGACAAGAAAATTCCAGGTTCTTATTAAATGTTATCTTAATTTATTTAATGTTGAATTTATTCTGCAACAATTTGTTTTACTTTCTCTCCATCTTGGTTTAGAAACAGATTTATGTTCAGAGAAATAGAAAGCAAAAGCATTTTTGTGAAAACAACTTATTCATTATCTAATTTGGTTCAGCTTCTAAATGTGTGACTTTTGCCACAACCAAGGTGGTTCCTTGAAATTTAAGGATTAATCATTCTAATGAATCAATCTGATGCTAAGTGACAGCAACATACAATATAAATATTTGGAGTCATCATTATGATATGCTATCCAAAAGATTTTATCTTGACACACTGATAACTTGTTTAGGATTTATATGCAATTTCTTCAGTGCAGTTCAGTCATTCAGTCACGTCTGACTATTTGCGACCCCATGAACCACAGCATTCCAGGCCTCCCTGTCCATCACCAACTCTTGGAGTCCACCTAAACCTATGTCCACTGAGTCGGTGATGCCATCCAACCATCTCATCCTCTGTCGTCCCCTTCTTCTCCTGCCCTCAATCTTTTCCAGCATCAGGTTCTTGTCCAATGAGTCAGCTATTTGCATGAGGTGGCCAAAGTATTGGAGTTTCAGTTTCTACATCAGTCCTTCCAATGAACAACCAAGATTGATCTCCTTTAAAATGGACTGGTTGGATCTCCTTGTTGTCCAAGGGACTCTCCAACAGTCCAAGAAGACTTCCCAAGAGTCTTCTCCAACACAGAGTTCAAAAGCATCAGTTCTTCGGAGCTCAGCTTTCTTTATAGTCCAACTCTCACATCCATACATGACCACTGGAAAAACCATAGCCTTGACTAGATGGACCTTTGTTAACAAAGTAATGTCTCTGTTTTTAAATATGCTGTCTAGGTTGATCATAACTTTCCTTCCAAGAAGTGTCTTCTAATTTCACATCTGCATTCACCATCTGCAGTGATTTTGGAGCCCAGAAAAATAAAGTCAGCCGCTGTTTCCACTGTTTCCCCATCTATTTGCCACGAAGTGATGGGACTGTGTGCCATGATCTTAGTTTTCTGAATGTTGAGCTTTAAGCCAACTTTTTCACTTTCCTCTTTTACTTTCATCAAGAGATTCTTTAGTTCTTCTTCCTTTTCTGCCATAAGGGTGGTGTCATTTGCATATCTGAGGTTATTGGTATTTCTCCCGGCAATCTTGATTCCAGCTTGTGTTTTCTTCCAGCCCAGCATTTCTCATGATGTACTCTGCATATAAGTTAAATAAGCAAGGTGACAATATACAGCCTTGACATATTCCTTTTGCTATTTGGAACCAGTCTGTTGTTCCATGTCCAGTTCTAACTGTTGCTTCCTGACCTGCATACAGGTTTTTCAAAGGCAAGTCAGGTGGTCTGGTATTCCCATCTCTTTCAGAATTTCCCACAGTTTATTGTGATCCACACAGTCAAAGGCTTTGACATAGTCAATAAAGCAGAAACAGATGTTTTTTTTTGGAACTCTCTTGCTTTTTCAATGATCCATCAGATGTTGGCAATTTAATCTCTGGTTCCTTTGCCTTTTCTGAAACCAGCTTAAACATCTGGAAGTTCACGGTTCACATATTGCTGAAGCCTGGCTTGTAGAATTTTGAGCATTACTTTACTAGAGTGTGAGATGAGAGCAATTGTGTGGTAGTTTGAGCATTATTTGGCATTGCCTTTCTTTGGGATTGGAATGAAAACTGACCTTTTCCAGTCCTATGGCCACTGCTGAGTTTTCCAAATTTGCTGTTAAATGGAATGGGAAAGACTAGAGATCTCTTGAAGAAAATTAGTGATACCAAGGGAACATTTTATGCAAAGATGGGCTCAATAAAGGACAGAAATTTTAGGGGCCTAACAGAAGCAGAAGATATTAAGATGAGATGGCAAGAATACACAGAAGAATTGTACAAAAAAGATCTTCATGATTCAGATAATCACGATGGTGTGATCACTCACCTAGAGCCAGAAATCCTGAAATGTCAAGTCAAGTGGACCTTAGGAAGCATCACTACAAACGAAGCTAGTGGAGGTGATGGCATTCCAGTTGAGCTATTTCAAATCCTGAAAGATGCAATTTCTTAAATGTAGTTATAATTTTGATTTACACTAGCTATTTTTTCCAGTTTAGCTTATTCTTCTTAAAATGTGGCCAATAGATCTTAAATGTAGAATTAGCAGACATTTATTAAAGCTGTTTTCTTGAAGAGTTTTCAGATGCTTGATACAGACTTTTAAAAGGCAAGAGTTTATTTGGCTAATTGAATTCACTAGTCACTGTCAATAAAAACAGTTACTTTCGTTGTTCAGCTGTTAAGTTGTGTCCTATTCTTTGAGACCTCATGAACTGCAGCAGACCAGGCTTCCCTGTCCTTCATTATCTCCCAGAGCTTGCTCAAAATCATGTCCATTGAGTTGGTGATGCCATCCCACCATTTAACCCTCTGTTGCTCCCTTCTCTTCCTGTCCTCAATCTTTCCTATCATCTGGGTCTTTGCCAGTGAGTCATTTCTTCGCATCAGATGGCCAGAGTATTGTATCTTCAGCTTTAGCATCAGTCCTTCCAATGGATATTCAGGATTAATTTTCCTTAGAATCGACTAGTTTGATCTCCTTGCTGTCCAAGGGACTCTCAAGAGTCTTCTCCAGCACCATAGTTTAGCATCAGTTCTTTGGTACTCAGCTTTCTTTATGGTCCAAATCTATTTCCATATATGACTATTGGAAAAACCATAGCTTTGACTCTATGGACCTTTGTTGGGAAAGTAATGTCTCTGCTTTCTAATACACTGTCTACCTTGGTCATAGCCTTTCTTCCGAGGAGCAAGTGTCTTTTAATTTCATGGCTGCAATCACCATCTGCAGTGATCTTGGAGACGAAGAAAATAAAATCTGTCACTGTTTCCATTGTTTTCCTATCTATTTGCCATGAAGCAATGGGACTGGATGCCATGACCTTAGTTTTCTGAATGTTGAGTTTTTGTTTTTTTTTTAAATTTTCTTTACATTATCGTGTTGGTTTTGCCATACATTGACATGGATATGCCATGGGTATACATGTGTTCCCCTTCCAGAATCCCCCTCCCACCTCCCTCCCAATTCTATCCCTCTGGGTCATCCCGGTGCTCCAGCCCTGAGCACCCTGTATCAAGCATAAGCCAGCTTTACCACTCTCCTCTTTCTCCTCTTTCATTTAGTTTCTTTACTGTTCAATAAAAATCAAAACGGAAGGAAGGAACAAAGAAAGAAGGAGAGGAAGGAAGAAAAGAAAGAACCATTTGTTAGTAGTTTGAGACTTTCCTGAGCAGAACAGAAGAGAATATGATGGTACAAGTAGTAAAAAGCATTTCAATTGTGTCTGAAATAAGGGCTTCTCAGATGGTGCTAGTGGTAAAGCACCTGCTTGCCAATGCAGGAGACACAAGAGACACGGGTTCAGTCCCTAGATTAGGAAGATCCCCTGGTGAAGGGAATGGCAACCCACTCCAGTATTTTTGCCTAGGAAATCCCGTGGACAGATGAGTCTGGTGGCCTACTGTCTGTGGGATCTCAAAGTCTGACATGACAGGGCACACACAACATATAGACAAATAACAAGAAATCTAGTTCTATACATCTACACTTAGTTGAAATGTAGGGCCAAACCAGATCCTCTTCTCTGAGAGCATTAGAGAGAAGGGTTTGTGTGCTTCATTTTGGCTTGTTCCTTTTGTTTTTTTCGTTTGTTTTTGTTTTTTAAGAAAGTAGATATTTCATAGGAAGAATTCCTCTAAATGTAATTTATTAGTTAATTTCAAAAAGAGCTACAGTGATACCATTCTTACAGATGTTAAAATGACTAAGAAATCTGATAAGCCAACTATCCATTCCACATTGTATAGGTGCCAAGACAGATTCTTGGTGTATTTGGATTTACTGTTCATTGGCTGTTTGCCTTGTGGTCCTTTGTCTCATACACAATATCTTGTGTGCTAACGCAGGAGATATAAGAGACATGGGTTTGGCCCCTGGGACTGGAAGATCCCCTGAAGTAGGAAATGGCAACCTGTCCCAGTATTCTTGTCTGGAAAATTCTATGGACAGAGGAACCTGGCAGGCTAATATCCATGGGATCACAAAAACTCAGACACAGCTGAGCCACTAAGCACATACTTATGCAATATGTTTATTATTATATCCACAAGGTTTTTCTTGAGCATTCAGCTTGCAGCTCATTATCCCAAGTGGTGTATGATATACAGTTACTATCAGCCTCTATGTACACTCTGTCCCCCAGACTTACATCGGATTAATCATCATACTTTGCTTGCAAATTGGTTGAGTTTTAGTAGCTTGTTTTCAATGCTTCTGTTCCCTATTTAGTGTGAAGCATGACTCATGAGTGACATTACTGAACCTACTTATAAAGACTTTTTATTGTAATGTGTTCTGAGGAACACACTCTGAATACTACAGAAACTGCCTTGTTTGCATCTTCCAACCTTGTCCCTTTTATCACCCTTTCCTGTTTTATTTGTTGGTATCATAATCTTTTCACCACCCACGTAGTTTTTCTTGTCAGAGAACATTACCCGTCTCTTTCAAAATTTTCCACCACTGAATCACAGTTGTTTGTTTTGACCTCCAACAGCTTCTGACAAATTCCATTCGTTCTGTTCCCTCTTTTATCTTAAATGAACTTTATTTTGCACCAAATTCAACTGAATTGTATTTTTTTGGCTTAGTCTATAGAATTCCAACTTGCTAATTGTTTTATATATCTTTCTAAAAAGCAATTTTGGGGAACAGATGGCTGTAACTGCCCAGAATCAGCAGCCAAAACCACTAGTCAACTACCAACAATCTTTGGCTCCTATACTAGTTCCTTGTTATTAGATTCCTGGGAACAGGGTGATAGAATTAGGATAATTCTTTCTTGCAGTCTCTTGACTCCAATGTTTTCTGAAATAAAGCATAACTACACTGTATAGTATCAGCTTTAATTTTAACACCACTATGACCATTCCCACTGGGAGATTTGTCAACATCAATCCTTGATAAGGATTTTTATTGTTATTTTCCTAATCAGAGATAATTACTGTAGCAAATAAATGTTCACAGGGAATTGCAACGTAAGTTACACCAGACTTTCTTTGGTTTACTGTGATATGCTTCCAGCAGAATAAATTACTTTCCACAGTAGTTGAGATGTAGCAGAATTTCCACAGATGTACCTCCATCTATACTGTTATCAGATTCTATCTTTTAATTGCTTTGTCTATATTGACAGCCAAACTAAATAAATTCCCCCTTATAATCAAGCATTTATTGATTATCTGTCTTAAGAAGTGTAATGGCACATTATCTACTATTATTGAAAAAAAGTCCATTGTGATGTTAAAACATTTCTCTTGGGATTAGTTCCTTTATATTGATATAAGATATCATCATGTGGCATATTTTAATCCTAGCTGGGATGATGATCTTTAGATTCAATGTTCTCTAAGTTGGGGGAATATTATTCTTGGGAATTTTCAGCTACAGGGTGAAAATGTGATTGTGATCAAATTTATCAGAACTGTTGAAACAGTATGGCAATACCTACTTGAAGTGATACATACATTTCACAAGAATGAAGCAAACATAATTGACAAGTTACCAAATTCTAAAGTTTTAGGTGAGTTTTCTGAAGTATTTCATTGCCCTGCCTTAACACAATCACTGCCCTTGCTTATGCCCTCCCCTCCATCACCACATCCTCTCAGAAATCACTCTATTTGAGTTGTAAACCAAAATCAGTTCAGCAATGATCATGTTGTCTCTGCTTGGAGAAATTATGCACCCTGCATGAACAGTGGTGAGAACAATAGGCTCTTACTATCTTTTTCCTGAAGTTGATGTTATTCTCTTCATTCCAGGTTATTCTTTGTTCTAGAAAGTAGATGTATTAGACATTATTTTCTCCTAAATAGAATCTCCTCTCCTTTTTTTTTTTTTTTGTTAAAAGCACCCATCCCCTATATTACATGGTTCTAGAAAGACTGAAAATAACACAACTCTGCACTCTGATCAGACCTCAACAGTCAGATTATCCCATTACCCAACAAAGAGTAAGCCAAAGGGGTACCTGAGTTCTTTTCCGGTGTTGACAGATTATTTTGCCAAAAGTTTGCACTTTCATTTCAGGTTCATAGGCTTTTTTTTTTTTTTTTTAACAAAATAAGCTACTTGTTATATACAATAAATAATACCACTATTTGCTAGAGAATTATCTAGCTTACTTTCAATATACGAACTTGCAAATAAAAGAGAAATAGAAACAGCAGAGGATACATCACCAAATTGAGTTTTGACCAACAAACAGAATTAAACGCTACTGGGAAGTCCTGTATCACAGCACATCTGGAGTCCCGACTGGGAGAAGGTCCCAGGCAGCAAGTCCACTCTGTGGGTGAGACTTCAGAATTTGCAATTCGGTTTCCCCTGGTTAATCCCGGGACTCAAACTGATATCCTCAGCAATCTGTGACCAAACTGCAAGCCTGGATTCATATTAATGCTGTTTCTTTTGTCTTGTAAAATTTGGAATGTTGGTAAGCCTGGGGCTTGGTTGGCCAGGCTCTCCTCAGGGGCTCAACAATCTCAAAGTTCTTTTCTATGGTGCCACTAGGCATGCACTCACAGCAGGTAGCCACGGTCTGGGCAGTGTCCACGAAGGTTAGAAGTAAGGTCAGAGGCCTACTCTGCTTTGTCTCTGAAGCCTAAATAAGACTATTTAATTTCCCTAACAAGCATGGACACTGAGAGGAAAAAAAAATGAGTTTTTAGGTCTCTGGTGCAGTCAAGTATGGCTGTCTATGATATATTCTTTGATACTGGACAAAAATATACCCACAATAGCTGAAAATAAGAGCAAGATATAAAACTGGCTAAAAAAATAAATAAGCAGATGATAGATAACGCACACTGTATCCTGGTAGCATTGAATCTCAGGAGTCTTCCTAGTTTTAGAAATCACCCCCCTTTAAAAATTTTCATTCAGTTATTCTTCTATAAGCTTGCATGTAGACAGTGTTAACAGACTATTGTCAATAAGATGCTCCTATTTTAAAGCAAATAAGGATAAAATAATAGCTAATACACATCTCAAATTTACTGTATATCAGAGACTGTTCAAAGTGTTTTATATAGTTTAGTTTCCTTGATGCTGACAGCAATCCTTTAAACAATTTAAGGCACAGAGAGGTTAATAAATTGCACAAAGATTCAGGAACAGAATTATGATCTATGTCCAGGTAGTCTGACTTCAAAATTGGCCTAATATATATTTATACACTGAAAAGGAGAAATTAAATCTGTAGAAGCTCTAAGGGCATTACTTTTGGTGTAATAGGATAAAAAATGTGTTGTATACCTGCTTACTAGATGTTAATACTGAAGTTGGGACTTTGGTTTTTTCCAAGCTACTGAAGTATGATTGGCAAATAAAAATTGTATGTATTTAAGGTGTACAACTTTCTCTATAACCTTATGGTACAGATATGATTTACAAAGGAGGAAACTGGTGCTGGAGAAGACTCTTGGGAGTCCCTTGGACGGCAAGGAGATCAAACCAGTCAGTCCTAAAGGAAATCAACCCTGAATATTCACTGGAAGGACTGATGCTGAAGCAGAAACTCCAATCCTTTGGCCACCTGATACGAAGAGCTGACTCTTTGGAAAAGACCCTGATGCTGGAAAGATTGAAGGCAGGAGGATAAGAGGGCAACAGAGGATGAGATGGTTGATAATGAAGGACAGGGAAGCCTGGCATGCTACAGTTCGGAAAGAGTTGAGCACGAGTGAGTGACTGAACAACTACCTCTCAAATATTATATAACATATGCAAGTCACAGTTAGTGAGGAAAGGGGAGAGGATCTCAATAACCATTTGAATCTGAGACTTATGGTCTTCACTCTGTTTGACTAAACAAGACATATAAATGCTATTTATACTTTAGGCTGTAAGTCTTTTTCAATAAAAAACCTACTTTAGACAAGAAAAGTGGACTCTCTTTCTGCACATATGGTGCTCATAGTAAATCAGATATAACTCTAAATCCACTTGATCTTATAAAATAGAGATAAATATAAAGTTATATGTAAGGAAGTAGAGAAAGAAATGTTTGGGATATATTATAGAAAAAGAGATGACAACTGAGTTGGGAATTGAAGTATGGATGGAGTCAGCCTGCCAAAGGAATAGGAAAAGAGACATTTATGACAGATTAGAACAGCTTGAGTAAAGCAGAGTGATAAAGTTCAAGACAATTGAGTTGTTCACTGTCAATGGATTTTAGAAAGTGTGAAGTGGAGTGACTGTGACTTTGGGGCCAGGGTGTTAAGGGCTTTCTTTGCTTTGATAAGTCAAATGTGGTTGGCAGTGTAGAGTCATCCCAGGCTTCTGTACAAAGGATGAGATAGGTTCACTTCCCAATGATTTCTAGAACATCCATTATGTACAAATATTGCACAAATACTATAGGAACCAGTGGAATAAAGATATAACCTGAAAATTGTCATGAGGGCAGAAAACAATCATGTGAAAACACAAGCCATAGGGGAATGGGTTTTGTGATAGATGTACAAATAAAGGTGAATAGCACTGTGTTTTGTGCTCATGATATGAGCCCCAGAATAAATTGGAATATAGAGGGAATTGACACAGGGTATTGAGATGGATTGTAAAGGAAATAAAAAAGTATGAGGCCAGTAACACATAAGATACAGTCAGCAGTAAGCTACCTCCTACTGGCTTTTAACATTATTTTCATGAATACCCCTATTTTTGAGCATATATCCCATCAATTCATCCTAATGACTATCTGCAAAGTATAAAAAATAATAGGTAGAAATTTGGAAGAATCACTCACATATTGGCAATTTACATTCTCTGAATTAAAACATCTTTTAAAAAATCTGATAAACTAAGATAAAGCACATTGGATGTTATTTTATTTTCCATACTTTGTCCACATGTTTTATTGTCTAATTTTCACTGGAACCATGCAACATGCCTGGGTAGGCACTTGGAAACTTCCCAATAAATATTTGTGGGGTGAATGGATTTTATACATCTTTTCTTCTCTAAACAAAAATATGTTCAGAATCATTAATGACACATGCCATCATAAATGTTTACTGTAAATATTTAAATTTATTTTTCTTGACCTTATTCTGTGCCCAGAGTTGATTGCTTTCCAGCTCGTAAGTGAAAGGTCACCACTTATAAGTAGGGGCAAATGAAACTGGTAACTCATAAACACACCTATTTAAATGGAATCAGGACAGCAAAATCTAATTCCATATATAGTATTGTGAATTATTCATGCTTTTTATAGAAGTGGGCCACAAGCATTTGATGACATTTTATAAATTCTAACATTTTTATTATGCTGAGTTCAATTGTGCCACAGATTTTACAGGTGCCCTAAAAACCATAAATACTAAGATATTATTCCCTCAGTATTCATTGTTTTAATTACAATTATATTTTCAAATAGCCTAATTAGTTGACACATCTTTGAGTTACTCAAAACCAAGCAGCTGAATTATTTTTGGTTATTGGCTTAGTAGGAACAAACAATGATTATAAAGACTAAAATGCTAAGAGAAAATGAAACAGAGCTGACTTATTTACTATGGCTGATTTATATTCAGACTGAGCTAGAAGAGTTAGCATTACTGAAAACAGTATCAAGGTCCTATACTCCTCAGAGATTCTTAATTGTTTAATTGACCTTATTCTCCTAATATATATAGAGGTACTTGTTCCCATATATGCCTATGAAATTTAAATGTAGAGCAGAGTACAATCAAAGGATAAAGAAAGTTGTAGCTTAACTACTCAAAAGTAAGCCCCTGTTTACCTTTATCCAATATAAATAGTCATCCCTATGATTGTCGTGATAACTTTTCTTTATGACAGTCTTTACCTTTATTCCTTCATTCTTACTATCAATGGTAGTATTTGGAAGAGAAATGATGTAACAATGGAGGGAGACGCTCACTAAGGGTAAATAAAAACTGAGAAGGAATAAATATTTGAACTTGAACTGTCTGTAAGTCAAATATCCATGTATTACTAATGGCTAAAATACCATATATTAGTTTTGCTAGTTTAAAAATTTTAGCAATTTATTTATTTTTTTAATTTAAAAAATTAATGGACTACAATTTATTTAAAATGTTGTGTTCATATGTAGAATATAGAAAAATGGTATAGATGAACTTATTTGCACAGCAGAAATATAGACACAGAAGTAGAGCATAAACTTATGGATACCAAGGGCAGAAGGGGCACCAGAATGGATTGGGAGGTTGGGATTGACATATATACGTACTCTCTACAAAATAGATAATTAATGAGAACCTACTGTACAGCTCAGGGAACTCTGCTAGTGCTCTGTGCCGACCTAAATAGGATGGAAATTTGAAAACGAGGGGAGATATGTATATGAATAGGTGATTCACTTTGCTGTACAACAGAAATTAATACAACATTGTAAAGGAATGATAATCCAATAAAAAATAAATAAAATTCAAGTTATGATATTAAAAAATAGAAAAAATAAAATATTGTATTAGTTTCTATAGTACAGAAAAGTGAATTAGTCATATATATACATATATCCAGTCCTTTTTAGATTCTTTTCCCATATAGGTCATTACAGAGTACTGAGAAGAGTTCTCTGTGCTATATGGTAAGCCTTTATTAGTTATCTATTTTACATATAATATAGTGTATAAGACAACCCCAATCCCCCCACTTATCCATCCTCTCCTCCTTCCCTCCCTGGTAACCATAAGATAGGTTTCTACATCTGTGACTCTATTTCTGTAGTTAACTTGGAAACTTGAAATTCAATGCTTTCTCTTTCAAAAAGACTAACTTTTTCTTTATATATTGATTGGACCCGTGATTCATAAATATAGATTGTTTCTAATAATGATAAATGCCCATATGTATTCAACATGTGAGCATTCTTTTGTATACAAAAATAGAGATATTTTATAAGGAGATTTTAATTCATCAAGTCAGGCTTATCCCTATCACAGACTTAACTTCTTTGAACTTTAAATTTGTGATCCATAAAAGCAGAGCATAATTATCATGCCCACAGTGTGGCTGTGAATTAATATATGTGAAAACATTTTAAAACATTTTTATAAGATATGCAAATACAAGGTGTTAAGAGATTGTTGTATAAAAATGAAAGACTGGCCTACCAAACTACAGAAATAATAAATTTTATGTAAATTATCTTTAGATGCCTAGCAGGCAAAGGTATAATCCATCTGACCCATATAATGCCTTTCTTCATGCTAACCTAAAATAAACTTAATAAGGCTTATGCAGTTTTAAAAAAAAGCAACTTTGACCTTGCCTTAGCTTATTTACTTGAACTTTAACAGTCACACTATATACCTTTGAAGACAGAGCCAACTGATGCTATTTTGAAATAAACAGGATATAGGACACATTTTCTAAAATATGGCAATGTTATTTGTTCTCATTTCAATAGTTGTGCGTGTGTGCCAGTCACAGTTGTGTCTGACTCGACCCCATGGACTGTGGTCTGCCAGTCTCCTCTGTTGTGGGATTTTTCAGTCAAAAATACTGGAGCAGGTTGCCAAATCTACTTGCTAAAGAAGAAAATAGCCTTATGAATCTTGAGGTGATAGAAAAAAGAAGACATCAAGCAGCAAGTACAGTGAATAAAAACGTTATCTCATTAAAAACAAGAGGAAAAGAAAAAATAGAGAATGGACAACAGTTAGGAGCTAGTTAATAATGGTACTTGTATGTATAAGCCTGAGTCCCTTCACTGTTCACCTGAAAATATCACAACATTGTTAATTGCCTATACCCACCAATTATGATGTAATTATATATAACTAATATAATTATATCTATAAGCAAAAGCAGTGTTTTTAAGATATCATATTTTTAATGAGTCCCCAGACTGATGAAATGATATAGAAGGAATTTTAAATTTAGATTTAGATTTAAATGTTGACAAAATTAGAGCTGCTAACGAGTTTTCTTACAGATTTAGTGAATAATCTTAAAATGTAAATATTGGCAAATAATGTTTTAAAGGTGTAAAATGGCTCCCTGCTTCATGGATCACAGTCTTGTCTTGGTGAAGGGGCTTGTGTAACTCAATGAAGCTATAAGCCATGCCTTGCAGGGCTGCCGAAGATGGCCAAGTCATAGTGAGGAATTCTGACAAAACATGATTCACTAGAGAAGGAAATGGCAACCCACTCCCGTATTCTTGCCTGGAGAAGCCCATGGATAGTATGAAAAGGCAAAAGATATGATGCCAGAAGATGAGCCCCCTAAGTCAAAAAGTGTCCTATATGTTACTGGGGGAAAGCTGAGGATAATCACTAATAGCTCCAGAAAGAATGAAGCGGCTGGACCAAAGAAGAAATGACACTTGTGAATGTGTCTGGCAGTGAAAGTAAAGAACAGTATTTCATAAGAACCTGGAATGTTAGGTTCATGAAGCAAGGTAAATTGGACATGGTCAAGCAGGAGATGGCAAGAGTGAACATCAACCTCATAGGAATCAGTGAACTAAAATGGACAGGAATAGGAGAATTTGATTCAGATGACCATTCTTAGGAAGCATTACTACAAACAAAGCTACTGGAGGTGACGGAATTCCAGCTGAGCTATTTAAAATCCTAAAAGATGATGCTGTGAAAGTGCTGTACTCATTATGTCAGCAAATTTGGAAAACTCAGCAGTGGCCAAGTAAAGAATCCGCCTGCAATGCAGGAGATTGGGGTTTGATCCTGGGGTCAGGAAGATCCCCTGGAGGAGGGTATGGCAATCCACTCCAGTATTCTTGCCTAGAGAATCCCATGGACTGGGGAGCCTGGCAGGCTACAGTCCACAGAGTCACAGAGTTGGGCATTACTGAAGCGACCTAGCACATACGTGGGCATGCCATTCAAGGACAATACACACACGCTCATATACACACACTATGAATTTTATGTGAAAGAAACAAACCTCTATAGTATTTAATTTCCAGGTGATTCACCAGTGATTTGGGCATTTCTGTTACATACCACTGAACATACTTTTGACTAATAAAGGACATATGAATGAGTTTACCTCGCACTCTTCAATTAATGTGGTTGTGATTATTTGGTATAACCTTTCCAGGCAATTTCTTAGGTGTTTGCTGTCAATATTGACTTGTTGGGGGCCAATTCCTTGGGTGTGTTTAAAGATTGCCATTCATCTCAGGATGGTGATGAAAACCAGGGTCAGAGTCAGTGTGATCAGTGGAGCCCTAATACTGTGTGCTGATGATATGTCACCGTATGAGTGATAGCTTATAGGTTTTGATAACACATCTTGTAATCAGTTTGACCAAGAATGTAACTGATGTCCTGACTCTCTCTGTTATTTATTATCCCCTTGATCTTTGCAATTCACTTCTGCCCATCTTTATGGAACTCTGCAGGGTCTCAGATCAACACAAAGAGCAGTCTGGGGTGTCACAGCTTTCACTTTTCTTCAGGAACTGGGGACAATGGCCAACTGAGCTACCACAACGCCTAAAATGTACCTTCCCTACTTATATACCATTGCTTTCTCTTGTTAGTTTAATTTATCCACATCCTTCCTTTGTACTATGCTTTACTTACTAAACAGAGAAATCAAGAGCTGTGCATGAATTATCTTAGAGAAAAGGGGACTTTGAGGTTAACCATACTGTTGCCATTTCTCTTGAATCTACCTTTCTTTTAGAGGGTAGAATGGTACAGTCTCAGGGAGTCCATAGTAGCAACACTGTAATAAAACAACTAGAATTAGGGGCAGTTAGGATAATGATATCCAAAAAAATTTTCATACCCTTTCCAGTCATTATAGTGGCCACCATTAAATCCCAATGAAATTTGGATTCTCTTCCATGTTGGTTTTTGTCAGCTGTTAACTGAGATAAAGTTTTTAACTAAAAAAAATGAAAATCTTTGTGCAATTGTTCCTTTAAAAGTTCATCAAACACTCAATTATCTGTCTAAAAGTAAAGAGTTGGAATTCTAGTCTTAAAGATGTGGTCTTAACATCAATGGTGATGAAGTGGGTTTCTTAATCAATAGCAATAGGAGCATGGATTCAGGGGTACTGATGTTAAAGAACCCACCTGCCAATGCAAGAGACATAAGAGATGTGGGTACAATCCCTGGGTGGGGAAGATCCCATGGAGGAGGGCATGGCAATTCACTATGGTGTTCTTGCCTGGATAATCCCATGGACAGAGGAGTCTGGCGGGCTAAAGTCCATTGTGTGGCAAAGAGTCAGACATGACTGAAAAGACTAGCACGCAAATGCCAAGAACAGATGGTTAATGAGTAATCCAACAACTCATACATAAGAGATTTCTTTTCTTGGCAATACATCACTGTTTCAGTCCCACTGAAATATCCAGGAATTGATAAAAATTCATTATTTTCCTATAAAATTGTCCATCAGCAGTGACTGTCCTTGCTAGGCTCGAATACTATTTTCCTATATATCTCCCATTCTCCTAGAACTTTCTTCTATATAGTCTTCATTTACTTACTAGTAGTTATAATGCAAGAAGAGTCTGTGCTCTGCAAGCAGAGTCTAAAGAAGGCTGGGGATGACCTAAGAGAATTATCAGGAGTATTCCTACCAATCCTTTTTAACCAAAATCTCATTAATTTCAGACATATGTTTTACCCTTAGAAGCCCATTCTCCATCTATCCTAGTGGCTTTAATAAAGAAGCATTCAGTATCCAGAATAGGAAAGGAGGAGGTAGCCACAGCCAAAATCTGAGCCACAGTTCAAACTCCCATTTTCAATTCTTAAACACTCACAGGCCATCAGATGTTAAGAATTCTTACAGGCAATTCCAGTACCAGAAGCTTCCACTCTTACTCACCATCTCCACTCATGTTCATGTGAAATCACACCATCCTGACAAATCCTTAGAAATATGCCAAATGATATAGTCCAGGCTCACAGTGTTGATCCAGGCTTAGGACTAACTAAGGACTCCTTGGATCCAGCTGAGGTTCCTTCTACTTAGTTTTACTGCTCAACCAGGGAAGAGGCAGTATATATACTATACACATGACCAAGGCTATCCAGTACATTCCTATCCTTCCCCTGTTTCTTACCATAGCACACCTCAAATTTGGAGGTCTTGACAGCCTCAGTGGAGAGTGAGGAGTCAACCTGATAAAAGAAGCCCAGACACTTGGGATCATTGTCTGTTTTCCTGGGGCATAACTGGCATTCTAAAATGTATCTTATTATTGGGTTGGCCAAAATGTTCGTTCAGGTTGTAAGACAGTATGGAAAAACAGAAATGAAATTCTTGGCCAACCCAATAAAATAGTGACTAGTACTTGCTATGTTATAGGAGCATATCTGCTTCATTTCTTGCTTCTCTATCAGAATCACACAAATAAACTGGGTAAGCATAGCCATGGCTTACCTCAGAGACTACCTATAATTATATATAAAATTATCTGTATAGCATTACATCTTTATTTTTCTGAAGAGTAATGTCATCCTTGTCATCAGATTCTCAAAGTGGTCTATGATCCAAAATTTAAAGAACAAACAAACCCCCAAAATAAAAACTCCACTATTATAGAAGATGTCATTCAAATAAGGAGACAGTGATATAATAACCACAAAATTTAATAGAAGAGAAATGAACTAAAACACCAAATTATTTATGTTCAGAAAATATTCTAATCTAATTTATGAGAAAATAAATTTACTGCAGGGCTTTGCAGGTGGTTCAGTGGTTAAAAAAAAAAAATAATCCACCTGCCAAGCAGGAGATGTGGTCCTTGGGTTTGGAAAGATCCTCTAGAGGAGGGCATGGCAACCCACTCCAGTATTCCTGCCTAGGAAATCCCATGGAGAGGAAATCCCAGAGGAGACTGGCAGGCTGCCTGGGGTCTCAAAGAGCTGGACACAACTGAGCTACTAAACCACCACTACCACCACTGAATTGACCACATTAGCAAATCTGAAGGACAATTCGATTTTACTTACATATCCAATTCAACTTTCAACAAGTATTTTTGAGAAACTTTCTATGTGTTTGTTTCTAAATGAAGTATCTGATGCAGATCAGATAATTTTTTATCCTAAAGAATGTGATTTTTTAATGTACTCATTATTATAACCAAGTGCTATAGTTTTTGGCTTATAGTTTTGGGCTTCCCTCATAGCTCAGCCGGTAAAAGAATCTGCCTGCAATGCAGGATACCCAGGTTCGATTCCTAGGTCAGGAAGATTCCCTGGAGAAGGAAATGGCAACCCACTCCCATCTTCTTGCCTGTAGAATACCATAGACAGAGGAGCCTGGCAGGCTACCCTAAATGGTGTAGCAAGAGTCAAACAAGATTTTGTGACTAAAACCAGGCTATAGTTTTATAATCATTACTCATTAATTTCATAATAATAAAATTAATTCCCAAGTTTACTGAGGACTTAGTAGTTGTTTGTTAAATAAGAATTTATTGAGTACCTACTGAAGGCCAGTTATGCTTCCTTATCTAGGAAATTCAGTGGTAAACAAGGAAGTTCTCTGCTCTCTTTGAAAAACAGATAAGGGAGCAAGAGATATCAGAGACATGAAATGTTCAGAGATAAATAAATAAATGAAAAATGTAATTTTTAAGCTACTCAGAAAATATAGCATGGAAATGTGTGTAAAAAATACTATAGGGGAGAAGTTTTTCCTTAGATTAGTTAATCAGAAAACTGCATCCTATGCCAATATATCTAGACATAAAATGGTAGCTTGTCCATATTTAAAGTATATTTCCCTTTTCCTTAAGAAATCTACAGTCTGGAGATAGACACATGTGAAAATATAATAGAATAATAAAGTTTGGTAAATGCTATGATTGAAATGTGAGCTGTGGATGTATAGATGAGGAAATGAACTCTGCCAGTGCATGAAGCCCATTTATGTGTTTGTCTACCTATATGTATTAACTTCTTGAAATGACTTTTGAGAATAAATGGTAAGGTAAAATGCTCAAATGTGGAATATAATCTTTTATAATACTGCTATAATATAATTAGATTTATTATTTGTCATCATTTCAACTTGTTTATAATTAATTCATTTCATAAATTAGCCTCTTGTGAATGTACTTATCTAAATTTAGTGCAGATAGATTTCTGCATTTCAGAAAGATTAAAAGTCATGAAGAAAATGATAATTATTCAGAAACAGGAAACAAGATTAGTCTAATGGTATTATATAATTAGATATATTTTGGGTTTGGAGAACATGATAAATGCTGAGAAAATCAAGAGATAGTGATTTGGTTTCAAATAGCTATTGATGGTCATAATGTGAGGAGCACATAGGTCATTCAAATTCAAGTTATATGCGTAGTTCAAAATTATTTAAAAAGACTTCTTAAATATCAAATAAATATTGAGGAGTTATTTCATACTTAGAAATGATCATGACACTTTACGCTCACTCTTAAGCATTCAGCTTGCTGACAGCACAGGCTCTGGGATCAGGCGCCCTACCTTGGTTAGAACCCAAACTCTACTATGTACAAGTGCTCTGTGTCTCAGTGTATTTATCTTTAAATCTTTGTCTTTACAGTAATTTTTAAAGGTTACCAGAGATTTAAAAAAATGAACAAAGCACCACGTGTGGAAACTGATAAACAATAATTATGAGCTAGCTTTGCTATAAATAAGCATAAAATTACCTCTTAGGGAGATACTGGATTCTACAGAATTCAGAAAATGGGGAGATTGCTTCTGATAAAATGGATGAGGAAAGGCTCTTGATGAGGTGGGATCCCAACTGTGAGTGGAAAATAAGTAGCATTTTAACATGTGGAAATGGAGTCTGGAGTTGGGGCAGAAGGCAAGATCAGAGAGACAGAGATGGAAAAGCAAGGTTTTTAAAAAACAATCAGGAAGACTCATTTTTTTCTGGAGTGATGTTACCTGGCTTGAAGAAGTACAAGTTTTATTTATTCATTCTTGAATTGGTACATTTACTCACTTATTAAACTTATTCATTTGCCAACTCTGTGTGAGCTATGATAAAACTTAGAATGAGAAACAAAAGTAAGTCAGGATTAAAACCTTTATACACAGTTTGCAGATTGTCTTCAGCACCTGAGATGTAGTATTATTTATTCTCTAGATGAAGGGGGACTCTCATCTACATGACAGTGAGGTTGAGAATGTTAAGCAGTGATAGAATCAGGAAAAGTTGTCTAAGAGATGTTTAACCCACAGAAAGTACCATCCCAGGTCTTTTTAATTTGTGTCCAAAAAGAGTTTTGGAGCCAAAGAGCATCAGGCACATTCTCATCTTTGTAGCATATGGAAAATACATACTAGAACGGCTACATTAAAGAAAAAGATGATTGATTAACTATTTAATGGAATTCAGTATAAAACTTACTATCATCAGCCAAGATGTGTGTTTGCTATACACGTTTGTACAAAAGATTTTCTAGAAAGAGTTTATGGGCGTTAAAGGATTTCCTGATAAGAATCTAAAAGTGTATTTGCTACAAAAGCTTACAAAGACATGATTCTAAGGAAGACAGGTTATCTAAACATTGGAAGGCTACAATGACTTCCATCACAATATTAAGATACTTAGAACGTCAACAAAACGTTATATGGTATGATCGAGGCACTACTAATAAAAATCAAAGCCTTTCTTATTCCAGGAGAAACCACAACTATTTTCAAATGTTCAGGAGCATAGAAGAATAATAGTTGCACATTATTTTATCAGGATTTGTTTTGGAATATTGTAAAAGAACAGATTAGTGACAGAAATAAAAATCCAGTTTTTATGAGCACCAAAATAAAATGGCTGGAAATACTTCCACAAACCATGGATATTTAAACATGATTGTTTCCAAACAAGATGTCCTCTAGAGATTTCTTTAAAGAGCTGTCTTTACATTAATAATCACTTACAAGGCCTCAAATTCATCCCCAGAGAGCTAATGCGCTAAAAGGACAACTGAGGCCGATTTAGTTCCGCAGGGACATAAGAAGTACTTCTCTAAAAAAGTTGGGCATTTCTAATAAAAAATAAAGGATTTGCTAAGGGGAAAGATTAGTGGACAATAAAAATAAGAGGAGACAAGTTACAAATATAAAATGGCAAAAACAGATAGAAATGTCAACATATTGAAAAATACTCTCCCTCAAGCAACAATGTAGTTTCAAATATATTCAAGAAAGCACCACATACACTCATTTTTCCCTTATAAATGACAATGAAGCAGGGAGAGTGGTTTAGGAAGTCATAGATTTGACAAGTATCTGGCAGCCATGTATAAAAACACACTGCTTGGGTTTGATAGGAAACCTTGTTTTGGATTTTGGTTCACAGTTTATGGGAATATGAAAATTTTAGCTTGGTTAACAATAGGGGGAAAAATGAGATAACCTTTTGTCCTATACTCAGCTCTTGCAAGAATCTAGCTCTTAACAAGGAAATAAAAATCAGTACACACACACACACACACACACACACACACACACATATGGGCTTCTCAGGTAGCTCAGCTGGTAAAGAATCCACTTACAATGCAGGAGACCCTGGTTTGATTCCTCGGTCAGGAAGATCCCCTGGAGAAGGGATAGGCTACCCCCTTCAGTATTTTGGGCTTCCTTGGTGGCTCAGATGGTAGAGAAAGAATCTGCCTGCAATGTGGTAGACCTGGGTTCGATCCCTAGGTTGGAAGATCCCCTGGAGGAGGGCATGGCAACCCACTGTAGTGGAGAATCCCCATGGACAGAGGAGCCTGGTGGGCTACAGTCCATAGAGTCTCAAAGAGTGGGACACGACTGAGTGACTAAGCATAAGACAGATATACGTACATAAAAAGCAGGAAGTCTCCAAACACAGATATTTAAAGTATTTAAGCACAAAGGGCCTACATTTCTTATTCATTGTTGCCTTACAAAATTTACCTTAAAACTAATTTATACAAAGCACTATAAAACTATATTTAAATATTAAAATTGCCAGAGACTCAATTTCTCAAAATGAGAAAAGTAGACATAAGTTTTCTATCAAGATGCTATGTAGTGAGTCATTTGAAATAACTGTTAGCATCTTGTCCATGAGAATTCGAGTACTAAGGGGACCATACATCAATTTAGTGCTATATTATGTCAGCATAATATAGTGCTGACAATGAGATGCTTGTGCACCATACCAGTGGTCCAGTTAGGTAGGTGAGGTAATGTTTGACTACAAATGTAATACCCTGATTCACTAACCAATTTACAGATTATTGTTTTTTAAGATAGGAGCACATTTTTCCATAGACATAAGAGTTGTTAAAGAAAAACACTATTGAGCTGTGCAACTTTTTGACATGATACTAACCAAGTTTGTGGTATGATATATCTTTTATTTCTTCTTTGTCTACTTTTACTAAAGGGGATTTTATATCTTGCCTCAAAAATGACCCAAAATTGCTTTTCACCACTCTACTCATTTCAGGCCTTTAAAACTGACATAATCGGTAGGTATGCATATGAATTACGGCTCAATATTGAAAAAAAATCTCATGGTGAGATTGTTTTTCTTAAAGCCCTCAACAAAATGAAATGGAAGGCAGCATATGGAAAGGCAATCTTAACCACTTGCCAACTCTAGCTATACATTCTGAGATCTCTGAAATTAAATGATGCTAATTCTCCTATTTCATTACCAGTTGAGAACTTTAATAATAAACAAAACATATAAAACTTTTTAATGTGCCATCACTGAGTGTTAACAAGACAAAGGGACTCATGTGTCTGTCCATCTTTCTTTTGCTCTTGGTCATATTCCTCTTGAATTCTTGTGTCATTTCTTTATCAGATATTAAACACTTGTCCATGTAACTGGGCTTCCCAAGTAGCTTAGCAGTAAAGAATCCACCTGAAATGCAAGAGCCACAGGAGATGCAGGTTTGATCCCTGGGCCAGGAAGATTCCATGGAGGAAGACATGGCAACCCACTCCAGTATTCTTCCTTGAAGAATCCCATGGACAGAGAAGCCTGGTGAGCTACAGTCCATGGAGTCACACAGAGTTGAACACAACTGAAGTGACTTAGCATGCACGCACATTCATGTAATCTCAGCATGTTTTAATGTGAAGTGTGACTTAAGGTCCCTTCTATATGAGGCCCCATAATTCTATCATAGACTTTATAAATAAGCCCCAACATAGAGCAAGTGTACACATTTAAATTCACATTTTTTTTCTGAGTCTAGTGTTGATGCTTGCTTTGTATTTGCAGACTGTTGTTTGCCTTTAATTTAAAATTAATTTACTTATTCTTTCCTTTACATTATCGTGTTGGTTTTGCCATACATTGACAGGAATCCACCATGAATATATTTTCTGAGTCATTCATTACATATAAGTTTAAATATACAATTTTCTTAAAGCAAATGGTGCCTGAATGTTTTTTCCTAGTAATATGCCAAATTTGCCTCTACTTAGGAAAAGATAGGTAATGACATTACTTGGGAGACATATGATATCCATTTTTAAACGGGAATCTAAACTATTTTATAAAGAGAAGATAACGATGATGTTCATGACTAGGTTATTATTTATTAAGAGCTAACCATGCAGCATTTTGTATAGCTCTTACTGTCTCTTATGTTTCTAAATCCAGCATTGTTAAGCTTGACCTCTGAGACTGTGTGATTAGTAAAACACTTGTAGTATTTAGGAGCAGTAAACGCGGGTTGAAGTCATGATAAGCAACTTATTAATTGTGTGCTTATGAGCACTCTGAGCTTCTCCGAGTTTCTTATCTGTAAAATGAGGATAATAAAGTCTATTTTATAGAGCCATTGCTAAAAAGCAAGATGCAATGTAAGTATGCTTTATAATTTATTACACATTGCATCAATAGTAGTTTGAATTATTTATTTTATTAATGAGCATAATGAAAATAATTGGAAAGACAGAGTGAGGAGCTAAGGTTCATTCATTCAACTTGGGTTTAAAAAAATATCTTTTGATTCTTCTCTTTCATTACCCACATCTATTCCATTATCAGATTCTATTGGTTGTAGGTACAAGATGCATGTTAATTTTATTCTTAGCTTCTTATCTTTACCACCTGCCACTCTTCACTTCCCACCTCATTCCAAGCCAAAGTCATCTTTTCAACGGACTACTGCAGAACCTTTTAAATAATCTCTCCATCTTCATTCTTAGTCCCTCTAAAAGTCTATCATTTCTTGAGAAACCAAAGTTATTTCTTTGAAATATAAGTCAGAATAGTGCATTCCTTCCTGAAAACCATTCAGTGATTTCTTTCTGTTCTTAGAATAAGACCTAAACTATAATGGTAGCTGTATACAATGTATGTGTGTTGGGAAACCTTCTCCTGACTTTTCAAGTTAATGATTTTAGTGATTTTCTATGTATGGGGAGAAGCAAGAGTCTGGGCTCACTGAAATTAATCCTTTGATATACATCTTAACTATCCAGGACCAGTATCCCGTTTTTTTCCCTCCATGCTGAATTCTGCACAGGGTACTGACAGTCAGGAGTGGCTACAGTGGCTAATGGCTCGATGGCTTGATGGCAAGTAACATTCTTTGTTTATTGAAATGGCAAGCAACAATATTTTGTCAACAGAGTAAACTGGCCTAATTGATTACTTACAAGGAAAATGCTGCACAAATGATGGGACACCACTTCTGTATTTAGGTTCCAGAAAGACTTGGCTTCTATCATGAGGCTTTCTGGCACAAAGACATACACACACTCCCTCTCATCACCAGCCTCCACATTGTGAGGTCACTCAGAGAACCCATGGAGATGCTATGTGATAAGAAGCTGAGGCCTTCCATGAACTCCATGCGCAGGTTTGGAAGACTATTATTTCTATCTCAGAACAGCCAGAATTCAGTTACCTGAAGTCTTGCCCAACAGGTTGATGGACATTGCATGAGAGACCTTGAGCCAGAGGCAATCAGCTAAGCTGTACCTCGATTCCTAACTAACACTCAAAAACACTATGAAATGATAAGAATTTATTATTTGAAACATACAAGTTTGGGGGGAAACTTTGTACAAAGCAGTGGATAACTCTTAGAGTTGAACAGAAGTGAAAACTAAGACTCAAGAGTATATCATTATTTTCTTTGCCATTCCAAAAATATTGCTTTTGGAAATTAGCTTTTAGAAAAAGGTCAGAATAAATCTGGATTTCCTTTTAAAGATGATCTTGTGTTTGCTTCCCAGAAGAGTATTTAAATTTCCGTAAACCTTAAGGCCACATGAAGTTTCACATGTGTTTTAAATAACAAAATCACTCAGAAAATTACATTGCCTTTTTACATCTTCCAATCACCTGGGATAATGGAAGAGAAATTGTTTGCCCGTCCAGTTCTCTCAAAGAAATGCTCCACGGCTAATCAGTGTTCTCACTCTGGAGTTAGAGGGACTGTTAGCAAAGGGTTCTGTTTTACAATGCTACGGGGCAATCATTACTCATCCCTGGTTTAACACCATGTAGAGGTGGCCATAAGAAATCTAATGAAGAAATCACCAAGGCCAGAGTAGTAATTTCAGGGGAAACCATGCATGGTCGTTTGAACAGGGCTGACTAATAATTGATATTCCACATGACAGACTGTTGTCCAGGTGCTTTATCTCTCATCCTTTGTGCATTTATGCCAGTGTGATTCTGTTTCAGCAAGACATAGGGCATATTACAACCAGAGCCTTTGTAGAGCCTAAGTGACTCCACCTTAAGAAAAGGAGCCACCATCTTGTAACAAAGGACAACACCTAAGTTCTTGCAAAAATTGCAGTGTAGTCCAGCCCTCACCCCCTGGCACCACCCTAGATATGACCAATCACCGTGCATCTGGGAAGCGCCACAAAATATGCCAATCAGGGGGCTGTTTGCAGTTGAATATACCTATCAGGGGCTAGCGCGCGTAAAACCCCTGACCTCCCCTCCTGTCCTGGCCAATCACAGGACGCTGAGGCACATTACCCCATTCGCGCTCTCCTTCCCTTTGTCTCTTTCCCTTAAAAGCCTTGTACCATGCGGCTCCGGGCCGCAGCCCTCACTCCACTACGCTGGTGTGTGTGTGTTCGAACTGGACCCGGGTCTGCAATAAACTACCTCTTGCGCTTGCATCGGTGAATGGCCTTCTGGTGGTTTGTGGAGATTGGGATCTGGGCATAACACCTTCTCTTTGTGTCAGGCCCTCCTGCAACTATTCCAGCAATACCTTTTTTTTACTAAACAACTCTCAACTGAAAAAAAAAAAAAAGAAGAAAAAGCACAACCGAAAATTTGAGAGTTATGCTTTATTCGGTAGACAAAACCGAGATCTTAAGCCTGGGACTCAGCATCTCTGATAACTCTGAGAAACTGCTCTGAAGACACCAGGGAGGAAGCCAGGGTATATAGGGGTTTTTGCAACAAAGACTGGGCAGTCAGGACATCAAAAGATTACTTATTATTAATGCAAGAACACCAGCTATGTCAAGCTAAGGAATTTAGTGCTTTTCTATGTATGGGAAGCTACTAGGACAGGGCTCCCTGAAATCATTCCCTTGATGTGCTATCTGGGAAGCTATCTGGGGCCAAGGTCCTATGTGCTCTTATCCTGCATGTCCTCAGGGTGCATTGTTGGCTGGTGGCTGCATTGTCTGATGATTTGATGGCAGGCATTCCACTTCCATCCTGAGTTCCCTCAGGGCTCACCGCTGGGGGTGGCTGTAGCAGCTAATGGCTACAATATCCTTTGTTTACTGATACAGCACGTGTCATTTCTAGTTCACACAACAATCTCTATTATAGGCTCCGGAAGCTGTGCTACTCTTAGGCTGGTTCGTTTTCTAATTGTTTTTCTACAGAATTAGATAGCCTAACTTAGAAAACATGGGTATATTGAAGGCCTTTTTCCTTTCTAAACTTGCTTCTCTCTTTTTTCTCCTTTAATTGAAATGACTGTTTCGACAGTAAAGAATTTGCCTGAAATGCATGAGACCTTCATTCGATCCCTGGATTGGGAAGATCCCCTGGAGAAGGGAACGGCTACCCACTCCAGTATTCTGGCCTGAAGAATTCCATGGTCTGTACTGTCCATGGGGTCGCAAAGACTCAGACATGACTGAGTGACTTTCACTTCACTTCAAAGTCTTTTACATATTTTATAAGAGTTGTGATATATCAGTTCAGTTCAGTTGCTCAGTTGTGTCCGACTCTTTGCGATCCCATGAACTGCAGCACACTAGGCCTCCCTATCCATCACCAACTCCCGGAGATGACCCAAACTCATGTCCATTGAGTCGGTGATGCCATCCAACCCTCGCATCTTCTGTCATCCCCTTCTCCTCCTACCCTCAATCTTTCCCAGCATTAGGGTCTTTTCAAATGAGTCAGCTCTCTACATCAGGTGGCCAAAGTATTAGAGTTTCAGCTTCAACATCAGTCCTTCCAATGAACACCCAGGAATGATCTCCTTTAGGATGGACTGGTTGGATCTCCTTGCAGTCCAAGAGACTCTCAAGAGTCTTCTCCAACACCACAGTTCAAAAGCATCAATTCTTCAGAGCTCAGCTTTCTTTATAGCCCAACTCTCACATCCACACATGACTACTGGAAAAACTATAGCTTTGACTAGATGGAACTTTGCTGACAAAATAATGTCTCTGCTTTTTAATATGCTGTCTAGGTTGGTCATAACTTTCCTTCCAAGGAATGTCTTTTAATTTCATGGCTGCAGTCACCATGTGCAGTGATTTTGGAGCCCAGAAATATAGTCAGCCACTGTTTTCACTGCTTCCCCATCTATTTGCCATGAAATGATGGGACCGGATGCCATGATCTTAGATTTCTGAATGTTGAGCTTTAAGCCAACTTTTTCACTCTCCTCTCTGACTTTCATCAAGAGGCTCTTTAGTTCCTCTTCACTTTCTGCTATAAGGGTGGTGTCATCTGCATATCTGAGGTTATTGATATTTCTCCTGGAAATCTTGATTCCAGCTTGTGCTTCTTCCAGCCCAGTGTTTCTCATGATGTGCTCTGCATATAAGTTAAATAAGCACGGTGACAATATACAGCCTTGACATACTCCTTTTCCTATTTGGAACCAGTCTGTTCTTCCATGTCCAGTTCTAACTGTTGCTTCCTGACCTGCATACAGGTTTCTCAAGAGGCAGGTCAGATGGTCTGGTATGCCCATCTCTTTAAGTGTTTTCCACAGTTTATTGTGATCCACACAGTCAAAAATTTTGGCATAGTCAATAAAGATGTTTTTCTGGAACTCTCTTGCTTTTTCGATGATTCATCAGATGTTGGCAATTTGATCTCTGGTTCCTCTGCCTTTTCTGAAACCAGGTTAAACATCTGGAAGTTCATGGTTCACGTATTGCTGAAGCCTGGCTTGGAGAATTTTGAGCATTACTTAGCTAGCGTGTGAGGTGAGTGCAATTGTGCAGTAGTTTCAGTATTCTTTGGTATTGCCTTTCTTAGAGATTGAAATGAAAACTGACCTTTTCCAGTCCTGTGGCCACTGCTGAGTTTTCCAAATTTACTGGCATATTGAGTGCAGCATTTTCACAGCATCATCTTTTAGGATTTGAAATAGCTCAACTGGAATTCCATCACCTCCACTAGCTTTGTTCATAGTGATGCTTCCTAAAGCCCACTTGACTTCACATTCCAGAATGTCTGGCTGTAGGTGAGTTATCACACCATCACGATTATCTGAGTCGTGAAGATCTTTTTGTACAGTTCTTCTGTGTATGTGATATATACATACAACTAAATTCTTCTTTTATGAAATGTAATCTCAGGCTTGCTGACAAGATTGGAGTAATGTTACTATAAGCACATAAAATTTGCACTGCGTAATTTGTGACATCTCTCCTCTTAAAAAATCTTTATACTTGAACTTCAAAGGTAATCTAAATACAGATTCCTTAAACATAAATTTTAAATATTGACTGTTTTGACCTGCCTTTTAAAACATTTTTGTGTTCACAGGAAGGAAAACTATCACATTTATCAAATAAAATAATTTTTGTACCTTTGCAATCTAATAAAAATGGCAATATTCCATATTACCTTCATATATCCTTTAAAAGGCATATTTATAGACGTTATAAATGTATCCTGTTTTATCAAGATAAGGAGGATATTCCTATTTCAGGTGAGTCATTGGCATAATACAACTGTCTGAATATAAGTGCTTAATCACCAAGTGAAAATTAGCTTTACAATCTTTAAAACTGTGATTCATCATCTTGGTTGAAAATCTATACCTGAGGTAACTATTATTTATTATTTTCCTCCTTAACTGAGTATTCCAGTTGAATGCTAACATAGATTTTTTTAAAAAAAAATAAGCAATATTTTTCTGCAGAGAATTTAATCACAAATCACATACCAAGTTAAGACAATCAAATCAAAGTTCTCAAATATCTGAAAGCAAAAATATTCCAATTCTTTAGGATTTTATATACATCTGATGCAGAAGTTCACATTTAAACTTTAGGCTCTGTTGTCCCCTGGCAAACACTCTCAGGCAGTTCATTCAGCTGATAGGTCTCTAAGAGATCAATTGAAGCTATTCAGCCCAAATGGTATGAAAGAATTCAATCCATGTGCCTTACTGAGCTATAGCTTAGCTTAATCAAGAGGGCTGCAAATTGAGCCTAGTAGCATTTCACGTGGGATATAATTGTTCAAGAAATAGACTCTAGGGTAGAGATTAAAGATGCACTGCTAGAACACTCTAATTTCTTTAGTTCCCATTTAAATAAATAGCTCTCATTGTAGCCTATTTCTATCAACTACTGTAAACTTATAAGTATTCCCACATTGCTCTTAAGAGTAGTACTAAATTTAGAATATTGCATATAAAGAATTTGTGCTGAAATTTCAGTAGCCTTCTGACTATAGAGATAAACACTTTCATTTCTCAGTGGTCTCAGAGTTTCCACCTTTCAAAAAATAAAGTCTGAATGAAGTCTGTTCTCTTAGACTTTGCATTCTAAAAAATTTCAACATGTTACTGAACAATGCTTGCAGGCTCCACAGACCTGTCCAGACAATTGCTGACCTCCTTCAGAGCTACCACTGCTAAATTCCCCAGATCCCCCAAATCAACTGCCTGTTGTTCTATGGATGTGTGTTCCCTTCAAGCCATAGGCAGGGTCCTCTCTCAACTCACCAGACCACACTACATCCAGCCTGGTCATACGTATAATCACAAAAGACAAGGAATGCATGGGAATACATTGTACATGGTACACAGTGGTCTTACAAGTAATTCTTCCAAGTATCCAAGTTAAACTTGAAACCTCACTCTTAAATCCCGCTAATTCCCAAATAGGATAAATAAGTTACCCTCTACTTACTATAAAACTTGGCAGTCTAGGAGGAAGATCATGGTGGCTCAAACATGGGCTTGTTTCCATAACAGAGAACAGGAATGGTTTGAGGTGTGTTTGGAGCAAGATAACTGGACTTACTGATGGATTAGGTGTGGAGGTGATGGGAGAAGATCAGGTTAGCATAGGATTGTAAGAGAATAGATGTGGGGAATAGAGAAGGAAGAAAAACCCTTTTCATGGTTTTGAAAACTGGAAAACCCTTTCTCATCTACAGTCAGTGAAAAGCACTGATCTAGTTTTAACCTAACACTGCATGGGCTCATAAAGTGCTGAAAGGAAGTATAAAGTTCATGACCCACCTCCCCATGGTAGTACTATTCCTCTAAAAGTCCAAATGGTTACATCATAATAATTCTTGTTTACTTGGAAAGGTTATAATTTGCTTTCTTAGATTAATAACATTGCCTAACATAGAGGGTAGAGAGATTCTAATATATAAAAAGTCAATAGCTGGATACAGTTAATGGACACTTAAAGTACAGGATAGAAAATAGTGAATGGTCTATGAAACCACATACCCACAGTCTGTTACTGCATTTTGTAAAATGCCTGCACAGATTCTCATTGAATTTAGAGGGTAGACATAAAATCTCTTTGAGTAGCCTTTGGGATTTCCCCAAAGTTAGGCAGACATTCTTTAGCAAAGCTAAAGCTATGAAAAGGAGAGACCCAGATGATGGATGGCTGATTAAGAAAAATGTGTCTCTTCTTAATGATGACAACCTTTGGGACCTTCCTGACCATGATTTGGAAAACTGCACCCCTCACTCTGGCTTCTCAGGTGGCTCAGTGGTAAAAGAATCTGCCTGCCAATGTAGGAGAGGCAGGAGACTCGGGTTCGATCCCTGGGTCAGGCTCTGGAGGAGGAAATGGAAACCCACTCCAGTATTCTTGTCTGGGAAATCTCATGGACAGAGGAGCCAGGAGAGCTACAATTCTTAGGGCCACAGAGAGTCGCCTCTCGGTCTCCTTTCCTTTCTCCACAGTTCTTAACACCATCTGACTAAGCTGTGTATTTACTTCTTTACTTTTTTATTGCCTGCTTCTCCTTTCCCAGATTCAGAATGGAGGATGTGTTTTGCTATATGATTTGTTTGCCACTGTGTCTTTAGCACAGACTAGCACCTTACACACAAGAAGTAAGCACTTAAGATCACTTGTGAAAGGAATAAATGTTCCACATTTGATTCTGGCTGAGGTCACTGGAGAATCTGTCATTTAACATCCATTCAAACTTTAGCCTTTTCAAGACAAAACTGGGAAATGTCAACTTCCTTGTCATTTCTGACATCCCTGAACTAATACGTGATCAATGATTGTGTTAGCACATTGGCTATATCATATCTCATCAGTAACACAACTTCTGTCATAGGAACATGGACTGAATAAGAAAATATTCACTTTTTTAAAAAGTAAGAATTATAGATGTAACTTGCAGTGGAAAAAAATCACCTTACTTGCTTTATTGTTTTGAAATTCTATTAGTCAAAGAAAAAAGGCAAAATCTGAGTAAAACAGTACATATTTTATGAAGGTTTCATTATTGATTAAATGTAATAATAAAGCAGTTATTAAGACCTCCCAAATATTTTAATAATTACTAAATTAGCTTGACAGTTAATGTGTGTGTTCAGTTGTATCCAACTCTTTGTGGCCCCATGGACTGTAGCCCACCAGGCTTCTCTGTCCATGGAATTCTCCAGGCAAGAATCCTGGAGTGGGTTTTCACTTTCACTCCAAGGGATCTTCCCAACCCAGGGATCAAACTGGAGTCTGTTGTGTATCCTGCATTGGTGGTGATTTTTTACCACTAGCGCCACCTGGGAAGCCAGGTTAAAAAAAGAGAATATGTTAGCTAAATGATATATTTTGAACATAATATCCCTTTTATAGAAAAATGTGCTTATGAAGAATTTAAGAGATAATTTTTTAACATACTATGACTTAAAAATTAAAAAAATAACTCTTAAAACTACATTTTATTTATTTCTGCTTAGACCAAGATTGTTACAAGAAAAACCTCTATTAAAAGTTCTTTATATATCTGAGGATGAAATTGAGCTAAAACAGTAAGCTTGCCACCTCAAAGTTTCTTGAGGAGAAAAATCTCCAGAGTGACTTAGGACATTTACAACAAATCATCTCCCAGCCAGTCTAAAGAAGAACATAAGAAATACAAAGAAAAATGATGTATAAAAGTAAGTGAGGTACTAACAACATACTTTGCTTTTATAAATCAAACTTTAACTACAGGTTTTCAAAAATGCATTAAGTGTAAGATATGCTTTTTAACAAGCGTAAATTTGTTCTAAATAAGGCAATTTCTTAGCGTCAAATTTATTGAAGCTAAAGATGTAATCAAGTTTGCTGAAATGATTATGCTAGAATATCAAATATTTTGAATAATTGAAAACAAGATGCTTTAAGAGCTACCCAAGGTACAAATCAGAGAAACAACTTGTTTTCTTTAAAAAAATGTTGCTGAAAAAATTCTTTTTCTGAATCATATTCTTCTGTAAAATACGGTTGGTGGTATTTAGTGAGCCTATTGCAAATAAGTATCTATGTGGATGCACAAATGTAAAAATCACACTAGATAGCAAGAGTGAGCTAGTAGCTGATAGTATTAAGAATTTAAGTCTTGCATTACTGATTGCCAAACTTTTAAAATTTGGCTACTAAAATATTAAATAGTAAAACTGGACTTAAAATGTTTTGGTAAAGTCTCAAATTTATTCTTTATAATACACACATCCCTTTCAGTAAAATGTCTGTCTCATAAACTACTGTTGTGTAAAGACATTTTAGATACAGAACACTAAGTTGTTTCATGTTTGAGCGCTAAGTTCCTAACATGATGGAGATGCTCTGGATCCTGTGTAGTGGGTGTTGATGACATAGCCTCCCACCAGGACAGCTCAGATTAATGCATTTCATGGTGAGTAGTGGCACAAGGTGTTATTTATTTGACAGTGCTTTAAAATTCTTTATTGTAGCAAAAGGGAGGCCAGCTAAAGTACAATTCAGACTGTCCTCTTAGAAGCATTAGCTTGACCCATGTTATTGTCACAATAAGAAAATTTTTGATATATGAGTTGTTTCATATAATTATGCCATTAAATGTCCTTTGAAAATGGCATAGATTCTTTGATAAGAGCACAGGTTTTGAAAAATGCAGTTCTTGTATTATTTTCATACATACTATGATGCATGGTGAACATAAACACTTTATGAGTAGAAAATTTGTTTGAGAAAACTTTGAAACTAGAAATTTATCAAGTAGATAAACTTTGCCTAGCATTCTCTTGGTCATTCTTTTCTTCAGCCTGGCCAACAAGAATGATCTTAGTCACTGATTTAACAATTTTCTTCATGTCCATTGACTTCCAACAAAAGCAAAAGAAAAGATCTTGGTTAAAATTAGAATTCTTTTTTAAAAACATTCAGCAAAAATACAATATTTTTGTTGGCTTTTGCTTAATAAGAGCTACAAGATATTGATATAATCAATATCACTTATATTTATTATGTAAAACATTAGAAAATACCTGGAATTTATGTAAATATAAATATTTTAATTTCTGTATTTCCTATGGAGGTATACTAAAAAAATCTAGAAATTATGTAAGTAAAAATAATATGTATATTGAAACCTAAAACTATTTCAATACAGTGAAAAATTTTTAAAGAGTGTAGTATCGGCCATATCTTTTAACGTATCTATACCCCATCAATTTTATATATTTATGGGAAAGTAAACCAAATATCTAAATAAGAGAATTTAAAATATTGCTCCTTGTTGCAAATCAAATGGAGAAGGTAATGGCAACACACTCCAGTATTCTTGCCAGGAGAATTCCATGGACAGAGGGGCCTAGTGGGCCCCAGTCCGTGGGGTTACAAAGAGTCAGACACGACTAAGTGACTAACACACACACACATACACACAAATCAAAGGCATGTGGAAATCGAAATACACTTTTTAAAATTTCTCATGCTTTTCGTAGAATATGCCCCAGCCATCATTACCATCTACCATCATTATCACCCACAAACATGCAAGAAGTTTTCTCTACGACAAAGAATGTTGAACGTTACCTCAGTAAACTGTATCAGGCTGGGAACAAGGAGTTTCATGTAGGAATTAGTGTTTCTGCCAGCCAACAGGAGAAAAAGCTGAAGTTCTGAACATCAGGATACTCCACCTGCAGACTTCACTCTAGCAGCATGAAGTTCGGGAAGGATGAAGAAAGCCCTGCCTCTTGGGGAGGGCCACACAGTGCCAAGCGGGAAGCCCTCTGGTGGTGTGTCCCCTTGGGGGCCACTGACATGCTGAAAAGTGTGGCTTCTGTTTCACTTTATAAATCTCTCATGGGTTCCTCTACTCAGCAAGTCACCAAGATTATTTCAGAAGAGGGATTTGAGGGATGTCGTTGGCAGCTTTGAAATGACTACTGATGGTGCCAAAGTGACAAAAACGAATCAAGGGTCAAAAATACATTACACTGTATTTATATAGTTTATTGGAGTCTATCAAAAGTTGAAGTAAATATATTAAGTTTCCAACATTACCCAGTCTCTGTACAGAGCATGAAAGGAGTGGCTGTAGCGAGGGTTCATGGAAAGGGGCAGAGACTCTTGTGCCAGGCGTTTGGGGGTGAAAGCTTGAACTTAAAGTGGATGCAGGTAGTGGGGTTGCAGAGATGGTCAAATAACATCCAAGGCCCTTCAAATACTGGCCTGCTGGGCGAATACTGGACCTTCATTCTTTCCATTTAAATGGCTTTATACCTCCTTTAAAATAAAAATGGCTTACAATGGGTAGCTTTTAAGTAGGACTTGGCTATACCATTATAATCAAGAATCTGAGAGGAGATTTCAATTTTAGGAAAAGAGAAATGAGGATGAAAGAGCCCTAGCTTACTGAATGAAGAGCAGAGACAAGAGGGACATACCTGAGTGCCTGTTTCACTACACACGCAATGCCTTCAGCACTGCAGTGCTGAAGGAGACGCTTGAGAGTCCCCTGAACTGCAAGGAGATCACACAAGTCAATGCTGAAAGCAATCAATCATGTATATTCATTGGAAGACTGATGCTGAAGCTGAATCTCTAATACTTTGGCCACCTAATGCAAAGAGCTGACTCATTGGAAAAGCCCCTGATGCTGAAAAAGATTGAGGGCAAAATAAGAAAGGGTAACAGAGGATAAGATCTTTAGATAGCATCACTGGCTAAATGGACATGAATTTGAGCAAACTCTGGGGTATAGTGTAGAACAGGGGAGCCTGATGTGCTGCAGTCCATGAGGTTGCAAAGAGCAAAGAGAAGGACACGATTTAGCGACTTAACAACAACAATTCCCTCTGCTTGACAATCATGTTTGAACTGAGTCTAAGGGGTTTTTCCAAATGTTCTGACTTTCAGAATCACTTTTCTATTCTTTTTTTGTTGGAGGTGGGATAGAGGTATAAAGACTTCCCTGGTGGCTCAGATGGTAAAGCGTCTGTCTACAATGTGGGAGACCCATGTTCGATCCCTGGGTGGGGAATATCTCCTGGAGAAGGAAATGGCAACCCACTCCAGTATTCTTGCCTGGAAAATCCCATGGACAGAGGAGCCTAGTAGGCTACAGTCCATGGGGTTGCAAAGAGTGGGACATGACTGAGTGACTTCACTTTAGAGGTATAAACTATATATTCCCCAAATAGCCTTGTGATATTATTATGAGCCTTATTATATTATTATGGTTCTGCCTTATTGTATACATATGTATTTTGCATACATACGTATATTGTATATTTATATATACAATAATATATTGTATATACAAAAAAGTATATTGATTAGAAAGTGATAGTGCAAACAATATTATTTGCCAATAGTATAAAACACACTTGGTTTTAAAAGAATAATAATGGTTGCTGTCCTTCAGAGGGAGGATATCAGGGGGAAGGATATTAAAATTCCTTCAGCGTAAACTTAAGCCTAATAACCTACTTGTGTTAGTCGCTCAGTTGTGTTCGACTCTTTGTGACCTCATGGACTACAGCCCACCAAGCTCCTTTGTCCATGGAATTCTCCAGGCAAGAATACTGGAGTGGATTGCCATTTCCTTCTCCAAACAACCTACTTATGAGGCCATAATTATGTAGTGTTTTCAAATTAGATGGAAAGTCTGTGGAAACTTTTAGTAATGCCTTTCACTGATACTAAAATTGTATTACCCATTACAAAAAACCACACCTGGAGGAGCCATAGAGGACACAGTTAATTGAACTGTATGTTTAAGTGTTGCACATTTATAGAACATTTACTTTCTCAGAACCCTGGAAAACACAGGTCTCAAAAACAATTCTCCCAGTCATGAGGAAAGATAGAAAAAAGTTCCAAAACATATAAAATAGGATCCTGTTCCATATATAATTAATGCATTTACATAATTGAATCATCCATTCCCCAAATTTCATTTCTCCTTGAAACTCATTCCAGAAAAAAAATAGCCTCAGGAGGAATAGTTATAAATAGGTCTTCCACCAGGGTAGGTCTATTTTATTTTACTGAATAGAAAGTATTTGTTTCTATAATTGCTTTACTGGTCCCAGAAAATGTTCTTTGTCTTAGTGAATAATTTGAGTCCAGTTAAAACTTAGGCATTAAAACAAATCTATTAAGTTTGGGCTTTTATAGTCATTGTTCTTGGATTAAAACAAAATTCTAGAAAGTGTCCATTTTCACTGTGGCTCTCCTCTGTGCTCCACAAAATGACTAGTGATTTTGTCTTTCAAAACAATTCAAAGACAGAAAAAAAAAAGATTATTGCTCGGTCATGTCCTACTCTTTGCAGCCCCATGGACTGTAGCCTACCAGGCTCCTCTGTCCATGGGATTTCTCAGGCAACAATATTGGAACGGGTTGCTATTTCCTTCTCCAGGGGGTCTTCTCGACCCAAGGTTAGAAGCCTGGGTCTCCTCATCACTGTCTTCTTTACCGTCTGTGCCACCAGGGACAGAAAACTCGAGCATAAAGCTGAAAGTGTGAGGCACAGATTACTTACATGGTATAGGTTGGAAAGTACACAGAATGAAAGTTAGAAAGTAGATGCTCTCTCTTGCCCTTGTGTTATTGACAAAATATATGACTGTGAGTGTTTAAGTACTTCGGGTTTTGTGTTCCTTGTTTGTAGTTTATAAAACTGGACAAGAACGCAAGTGATCCCTTCAGTGCAACATTTTATGACTATCACTTTTTGTTACTGGTGTGAGACAGGCTTTCAGAAAGACTGTGCTCCTAGGTAGAGAGGAAGGCAAGTTGATGCTGCCTTTCCTGATGAAGTCTTGACGAATAAAAGAGAAATTCTTCTAATGGTAAAGACAGAAGATTATCAGTTGGTTAGTCTTTAGTGATGTTCCTCTCCACACATGGAGAAGTAGCACAAAGAAGGAAAACCCAGTAATGGTTAAGAACATGGATTCTGGAGCCTGATCCTCCAGCTCTGTAGTCCCTTCCAGCTCTGTAATCCCAAGTCTACTGCTTACATACCGAACAAATAACCTAGTCTCTTCACTGTATGTTGGGGGTCAATGCTCCATGGTGCTTCCACATGTCTTGTGACAAACTTTTTCCTGGCCTAAATTTCCAAGGGAGCTAGGCTAGCAAACAGTCTTGAAAGATAAAGATCAATTCTCTCTATGGGTAAGAAGACAGATTTGTTTCCTGATTAAGATAATAGAGATAATGATTCTCTCCAGGTTAGAGATTGTTCAGGTTTGCTAGCAGCCTCCTTTGTTGACTGAGGTTTTACTAAGCTTGATGTCTCTTTGTTTGTGACACAAAACCAATGTGTCCCTTTCCCGTGGGAGCGAGGGAGACACACGGTATTGATGTGACAATGAAGTTCATGGCACTAGTATACCATTTGAAAGCAAGACCTTTATCTCCAACCCAGCATCTGCAAAACTGTGGCAGGGTAACCACTAGTTAGAAAGCAGAGTACAATCTCTGACCCTGCACATTTCCTGACACTGTAAAAGGGGATAAGACGATATGCATCTTATCTGATTATTATAAAGATATATCATGAACATTTATGAAAGTCTCCCAAATGGTAACTTGTATAGAATAAGCATCATATATGTATTAAGTAAAAAAAAAAAAAGGATATATCTTCATCATTTTCAAAAGTATCTCCTCTCACAAGACTCTTAATGCTGAAATGTATATACCTTTATATTCAAAGGGACTTTAGAAATACACATACATTTTAACTGTTACTGGCACATCTGTGTTTTCATTATTTCATATTAAAGGCTCTATTTTAAAACCCAAAGACTTGCACTGGAAATCCTGCTCCACTGCTGATCAGTTTTGTGGGCTTAAGGAATTTATTTAACCTCCATAATGAGTACTCCTCTCTGTCCAAACTGTAAATTTAATTTTCTATACCTGAACTTTATTTCTTTTACAAGATCCATTCCATGGGATATCAAAAACAACTAAATAAATAAAAACAAAGCAATCTTTCATTAATTCAGGTTCTTTGCTTTGTTTGTCCTGGCTGCTGAGCACTGGAGACCTTTCGTGGTGTCTTGTCAGGGTTTGGAGAGTGAGGAACCTCAATTCTCTGCCGCACATGCAGACAGACTGAGCTAGGTATTACCTAGGGGTGGGTCCAGGTTTTGTATATACTGAAAATTGTACATTTAGTGGTGGATGGAGGAGGCTTGAGTGAAAATAATAAAAAATTAGCTATAAAAATGAATATCTTTTTAGAATGAGAAAATACATAATAGCTATTTACAACTGTAAAACAGTTCTGACACCATAAATATTATACACTCTGGAGAAACAATACTTTTACAATATTTTTTGCCTACAGATCTGACTGCATTTTAATTCCTTTGTCACATGACAGATTTTAAAGAATACACATAATTATGGGGTAGGAAATAGATAATTTATGTTTTCTTGTTGGAGTTTTGTTATTATTGATAGGATTATAACATATGATTTCATATGAAGACAAATTTATTGTTTATAGTATTATTATAAGTTTGTGGCCTAAAATAATGAGGTTCTGAGGAATTCCACATAGTGTAATTCTTATATATCCATCTTTATGTATTATAGTAACAATTATATATACTGTACCATCAACTATACACCTGAAAGTTACAACCTCCTGATAGAGATCACTAGAAAACAGTCACAGAGTATCTTCTAGTTTTCAACATGCAAGTGGGATATTTTAAAGGGGCACAGGGAGCCCACTGAAAAACCTCCAATGGTCAAATATAAAATAATTTGAGCCAAAAAAAGAATAAACTAAGACTAGGTTAAACTCAAACTATAAAATAAACATCCATGAATCCATATTGATATGAATAAGCTAATAAATTAATAAATGGAGGAGGAGATACAGATATTCCAGACAGAACTCCAATTTACGTAGATAGTCTACCATTAAGGATGTGGAATGTAGAACTTCACTCCGTGAATGGGCCTATGCATAATGACTTCCTTCCAAAGAGTACAGTACTGAACATGGGAAAGGGAGGGAAGAGTCAGTTTACAGTGGAGAAACCTTAGGTGATGAAGGTCCACATCAACTGTCAGTAAGTCATCTTGATCAGCAAGCATCCTGACACAAAGTGATGAAAATGGCGTTTTACCTCCATGATCTTCCTGTGTCCCTGAAGCCCATAAACACAACATAATCCTGAGAAAATCATCAGATAAACTGCAATTGAGGGACATTCTACAAAACGTCTGACCAGTGTTCCTCAAAACTGTCAAGGTCATCAAAAACAGGGCTGGTCACAGCCACAAAGAGTCTAAGAGACATGATGAGTAAATGTAATACGGTATCCTGGGTGAGATTCTATGCAGAGAAAAAGGACGTAAGGCAAACACTAAGCAAATATCAGTAATGTATGGACTTTGAATAAGAATAAAGTATCAGTATTGACTCATGAATTGTAACACGTGTACCATTCTAATTACAATGCTAGTAATAAGAGAAACTGGGTGTGGGGCATTTGAAAACCTTCTGTACCAGCTTCACAATTTTTCTATAAATCTAAAACTATTCTAAGAAATTCCAGTTTTGACTATTTCAATTCTTTTCATCCACTCTCCATGTATTTTATGTGTGGGATAACACTACACACTCAAGTTATTTTATCTGCTGAGAAAGTGCAATGGGCAATAAGAATATTCTTGGAAGCCCTCCATTCATAGGATGCTAGCAATAATATATCTGAGAATCACCTAAATATGTCCCAGGAAATTAAAACTTTATGTATGGCCAACTTCACTTCCCCTTTACCAAGTCCCTAAAATGCCTGCAAATATTCTAATGCCACTCCATCCGAGTGGAAGGGTGGTAGAGTAGAAATCAGTGAGAAAACAGACACTGTCCATAACCAATTGCAGCTAAAATATATTATTTCTGTAAATTTTCAAAAGTAGATGTCAGGTCCAGTTTCTGGAAATGACAGAATATCCCACAGAAAACTAAAGCATCTTCCAAAGATGACTATATTTTCTAGCTCAATGAATTAGTTTGTAAAGCAACTGTGAAGACACTGTAGGGTGATCAGAACTAGGCAGAAGCCAGAGGGGACATAATCCTTGAAAGAATAGGAAGAGACTGGGTGAAATTTGGATCTATTTTGTTTTTCTACTAAACAGTACCCTTTAAATATATTAATAGTTCAAACTAACAGTGAAGTTGAAATGGGCTGAGAAGTCAGAAAGTGGAAGTGAAAGTGACAGTCTCTCAGTCGTATCTGGACTCTTTGTGACTCCATGGACTGTAGCCCATCAGGCTCCTCTATCCATGCAATTTTCCAGGCAAGAATGCTGGAGTGGGTTGCCATTTCCTTCTCCAGAGGATCTTCCCCACCCAGGGATTGAACCTGGGTTTCCAGCATCGCAGGAAGAGTCTTCAGGGACTGAGCCACCAGGGAAGCTTGAGAAGTCAGAAGCCGGAGTTTAAGAACAAAAGCAACTGAAAGTGAGAAAGAAAATTCCACAAAAACGTGAGTCATAAATGGAGGTACCCAGAACTTGAATACTGACTTCCCCTGGAGCCTGGGCTGCTTCTTGAACTATCCACAGTTGTTTTCAATCACTAAGCCGTGTTTGACTCCTTGCGACCCCATGAACTGTAGCACGCCAGGCTTCCCTGTTCTTCACTATCTCCCAAAGTTGGCTCAGATTACTGTTCATTGAGTCAGTGATATTATCTAACCATCTCATCCTTCTTACCAACCATCTCTCTAACCATCTCACTCTCTTCTCCTTTTGACTTCGATCTTCCACAGCGTCAGGGTCTTTTCCAATGTGTAGGCCGTTTGCATTAGGTAGCCAAAGTATTGGAGCTTCAGCTTCAGCATCAGTCCTTCCAATGAATATTCAGGGTTTATTTCCTTAAGAATTGATTGATTTGATCTCCTTCCAGTCCAGGGAACTCTCAAGTGTCTTCTCCAGCATCAGAATTTGAAAGCATTAATTCTTCAGGGCTCAGCCTTCTCTTTGGTCCAGTTCTCACATCCATACATGACTCCTGGAGAAAGTTTAACTTTCACTATACAGACGTTTGTTGGCAAAGTGATGTCTACTTTTTAATATGCTGTCTAGGTTTGTCATAGCTTTCTTTCCAAGGAGCAAGCATCTTTTAATTTCATGGCTTCAGTCACCACCTACAGAGCTCAAAGTTTCCTGAAGTCCATCATCAAACCAGAGGAGAAATGTTAGCCTGATACACCCAAGCAGATGGTTGTAACTTGTCAACTTCATACCACATCCATCTGTCTCATTGATTTTTCCTGCTCCATAGAAAAGCACAGAGAAGGAGCAGAGCACAGATCACCCTAACCCTAACCCCATTAAGTTTCTTAAAAGCTCCAGAAGAGCACGAGATCAGATGATTCTTCACAGGGTCACTCAGGTGGAGAAGTGCAAATAGTGAAACTAACCAGGTAGCTTCCCCGACCTGAGATGCCGGCCGCCTTCCTGCAAGGACAGGAATGAGAGGATACTGGGATGGCCACAGACAGCTGTTGCTGGGAAACTCTGGGCTCCTGCAGAGTCTCCTGTGTCCAGAGACATTACAAGAGTACAAGTGCCTGGCATCCTTGCATTGCCAAATCTGCTACTTTAAAAAAGTATTTCTTCTTTAGGTGGGCTTATCTAAAAGACAGAAAAGTACAGGGAATAAGAATCTCTCGAGTCTCTCAGCTCTTTTCCTGGGGAGGAAGCTTACTGAATTCTGAAGCCTCATTCTACTTCTTGATATCTACGTGTCTGGGAAGGATAGCATATTTCAGGCCTAGGTAAGGTTTTATGAAATCACAGGTAAGGCTCTATAAAATATGTATAATTATAGCACATCCCTCCTAGTGTTTTTCAGAGTGTTAAATAAAATAATGTGAGATATTTACAAAAATTTCTGTCATACAGTAAGAACCCAAAATAAAATTACTATTATTAGTTACTTGTTGGACTACAGTTTGAGAAAGAAAGGGGGATTATTCTCACTGAAAATCACAAAACTCTGTGGTATCTTACTGTTCCTGAGGTATTGGGTATAAAAACCCCTAGCTTCAACTGAATAAAGGACAAAAGAGAAGGGGAGAAACACACTAACTAAATATGCAAAATTATGACCCTGATTCACTCTCCAGACACAGTTTCCTATGTAGAGAAAATAGTAAACTTATGAAGTTAATGTAAGGATTAAATAAGAAAATAATGCACTCAAATTCTTAGCATGATCCCTGATATACAGTAAGCACTCAATAATGTTAAGTTAATAATTGACTTATACAATCATTGTTTCTCGTGAATTCAGAGGAGAGAAACACATAAAGGAAAACATTTATCAAGAATAAAAGGTAACAATGGCTAACTGCATAGTGATTTCCAAAAACTGACCTGAGTAAATTAGCCACCTAGTAAGAATACTGATCCACTTACCTTTCTAATATAATAACTTATACTAACATAGAATAATAACTTATACTACAATCTATTGCATAAAGTCCTATGACACTAATTGTCTGAGGTAATCCTCAAAAACTGTGACATAGGTAATACTGTTATCATTTAGTTGTCAAGTCATGCCTGACTCTTTACAACCCCATACACTGTAGCCCATCAGGCTCCTCTGTCCATGGAATTCTCCAGGCAAGAATACTGAAATGGGTTGCCATTCCCTTCTCCAGGGGATCTTCCTGACCCAAGGTTCAAACCCACGTCTCCTGCATTGATAGGCAGATTTTTAACCATGGACCCACCAGGGAAGCCCTGTGAGATAGGTATTATCTCTCTTTAATGAGAGCAGAGGAGACACAGGCTGTATCAGAGCCAGGGTGAAACCCCATAAATTTTGATTTAAAGTCTCTGGATTTTTCCACCAACCCAGAAATATTTCATATGCAAAAGTAGAGCCAGCTATTTCTGCCCCTTCCCTGTTTTTCCAACTGGGACTCCCCAGAGATCTCATGCTCTTATCCAAGTTCTTTCTGGCTTGGCTTTCAGTGAAATTTTTTGCTCTTTATCTTTTTCTAATTAGTTTTGGAACAGAATGATCACATATATACTTCTCACTGGGTCCGAGCTACTGCAGAGCCTGAAAGAAAGGTGACAATGTATTGTGGGGATGGGAGGTATGAACACTTAAGAAATAAATGGGATTTAAATGTGTATGTCGGTTCAGAAATGGGCAGGAAAGAACCAAGAAAATGGTTTCCATTTATCTTCCTTTTAATCAAAACCTGCATTTGAGGAGATGAGGTCTATCCCTCAAGGCAGAAGGCTAAGGGCTCTATAATCACCAGATATTAATCTATGGTAGAACAGACTCTACTCATCTAACTTTTTCCTAAAATGGGGAAATTCATCTTTTAAAGGCACATCTTCGGTTTACCTTATAGATAGATGAAATTTTATTTCCTATAATTCAGATATTAATTAATTTGATCAGATCTCATATTTTGCCAGGATTCATTTGTTTTTTGGTATGCAAATATGTAAAATCATCAAGATCATAACCAATGAGGAAAGTTTGTATAAAAATAAATAACTTGACCACCAGGATGATAAGTACAGTACTTAGCAGCATAAAAAATACTTTTTATATTATTATTGGTATATGAAAAAATTTTAATTGATTTGTCTATCACTGCTTCATTGAATTTTGATGCCTTGATCAACTCATTATGATATTGCAATTTTGGGTGAATTTTAATGAGTTCAAGTATTTATTAGGATACAATATAATTATTTCTATAGAAGGATGTGTTTTGGTTCAGTAATTTTTTATTGAATCATGTAATTATGAAATCAAATACAAATAAGTGAGTATTGCTATTTAACAGTACCATAAACATTCATAATTGAAGATATATGTAGCATTATACACTGAAATCCTGGCATTTAAATTCAAAGTTAACTATTAATACCACTTTTGTTGGAGAGGACAATGCAAAGCATTTGTATCATGTCTTTCTGTCACAGGAAAAAAAATGCATCCCAAATAGATTTTTAATAATTCATGCTTCTAAGTCACAGTGACATAAGATAAAGTGATGAAGATGTCTACATTTTATTATAAAACAATATTTTCTCAATGGTTAGTATTCTTTTGAAAAAGAGAAAAAGGAAACCTACCCATTATAGGCCTAACTAAAAAGATGATTCTTTGGGTGAAGATATAATTCATAAAAGGCCTAAAATATGATCAACTTCAAGCGTAATTAAGAATAAGACCAAAAGAACCAGTGGGAATGTCCTAAAAAAGTGAGTTGAAATAATGTTGAATGTGGTGCACTCGTACGAAAAAAATTAAATCTCATTTAACTCAGTTTCAAGAAGTTTCTACTGGTATAAGGCTTTGCAATTGGGGCTGTTTCATTACCAAAATGGAATAGAGTTTTCCAGATACCTGTGCTATCCTTCGGGTCCTCCCTGGTTCTATAGTGGAATGGCTAGATTGATCTGAGTCCAGATTCGTGACAATTAAAACATGACAGGATCTCTGACATTTCGGAAAGAAGCGTTCATACGTATTGTTGGAATCCATGTCCCAGGCATTTGCCTGTTTGTCCTGCTTCTAAATTTGAGCTACTGGCAATTCTGCATCAGCTCACAGGGCAGAGTCTACTGAGCGCCCCATGGCAGCCACAGGATGTGACAAACACTGTCACTCTGGACCTTCTCCTGTGTCTCTACTGCCTCATGGCCTATGTCGGGTAGAAGAGGGGCCTTCTCTAGTGGGAAAATCTTGAGTTTGTTCTCTTGAGGTCTGCCTTTTGATATGTCCTATGGAATTCAGAAAAACGTATTCTTCTTAACAAAGGCTGGCATTCAAGAAGGGCATTGAAGCATGTTAATTGTCATGTGTCTAATCAATCGCCAGCCCAGGATTGATGCTCGGGACTGGTGCAGCGAGATTTCCCGGGGGGGAGGGAGGAGGGAGGGGGGACCCGGAGGGGAAGCATATGTAAACCCATGGTGATATCATGACAATGTATGGCAAAAACAATAATAAAAAAAAATAAATAAAAAATAAAAAAAAAATAAAAATCCAAAAAAAAAATAAATAAAATAAAAAATAAAAAGAAAAGCTGAAAAAAAAAAAAAAAGAGCTTTTCTGATGCACACTCAATCTTGTTCTGGATACCAGAGGTTAAATAATGAACTCTTTGCTCCAACAATCCTTATGCTCTATCCTTCAACCCTCTTCACTGCTTTCCTGCTCCTCCCCATAGATGAGTGCTTCAAGAAACTGTGGAGAAGACTGGTGTGTGAAACTAGCTGCAGAAGGAAAGACACACACACACACAGACATTTATATATATATATGCTTAGTCACTCAGCTGTGTCTGACACTTGTGACCCCACGAACTGTAGGCCGTCAGGCTCGTCTGTCCATATATGCATATATAAAAATTAATATATGTTATTACCTCTGTTATACATGTGTAAATTATTCTTTATTAAATAGCTTTGCTGGAAATATTGGTTTGCATTTCTAACTATTTTTGTGCTGAGTTATTTACAAGAAAATTATGTTGCTCATACTGTAGCAAATTTTATAATATTTTAAAAAGTTTTATCAAACTGCATTCCAGAGGGCTTGTGTGAGGGAGACAAACTGAGCCTCTCCTGACCAACTTGATCTTGGCCAGCTGGTGGTGGTCGTAGGAGAGAAGGAGAGAGAATGAGCTGTTTTGAGAAGGTGAGGCTTCATTGTTTTTACATAAAATGAAGTTGAATACCGATCTCTTTTTTGAGGATCATTACTCACATTTTTGTCTATTCCTAACTCTGGCAACATTTAAGACTGTTGTTATTGTGCTTTTGTTATCAACTTTTATGAGCTCTTTATACATTGAGGTATCAAATCTTTGTCATATTTATTACAAACCATTTTCCTTTAGTTTTATCTTTATGAAGATATTCTTTATTATAGTTGTAATTTCATAATCCTTTTACATTTTAAGATCTGTAAGCATATGAAACACAAATGTTTTATTCTTTAGCTTATCCCAATTACTGTAAAACAGTAACTAAAGTTATTTGTTAATAAATGTAGTGACCTAGGGTGAGTTAAAAATAAGGAATCAAAACATGAAAAATAAAGTTTCAATTTTTGCTATATAGAATGATTTAGCTTGCCTATTTTTTTCTTTTCAATTGTAAGAACAATTTTTACTTTTCTAAAAAAGAATTTATTTATTTACTTAATTGCATTGGGTGTTAGTTGTGTCACACAGGTCTGCGTTGCAGTGTGCAGGCTCAATATTTGTGGCCGGCTCTAGTGCTCCAGAGCAAATGGTCTCAGTAGCAGGAATCGATAAATTGCAAAGGAGATTTTTAACCACAGGACTTTCAAGGAAGTCCCACAATTTGGACTTTAAATGCAAATTATGGGAAATTTAAAAGAGAAAAATGACAGAGATTGAATGGTTTCATGGAAAAGTACAATTTTTATTGATATTTTGTGTTACCTCTATTGCTGCAGTCAATATGCCAGCAAATTTGGAAAACTCAGCAGTGGCTACAGGACAGGAAAAGGTCAATATTCATTTCAATCTCAAAGAAAGGCAATGCCAAAGAATGTTCAAACTACTGCACAATTGCACTCATCTCACACGCTAGCAAAGTAATGCTCAAAATTCTCCAAGCCAGGTTTCAATAGTACATGAACCGTGACCTTCCAGATGTTCAAACTGGATTTAGAAAAGGCAGAGGAACCAGAGATCAGATTGCCAACATCTGTCGGATCATGAAAAAAGCGAGAGAGCGCCAGAAAAAAACATCTATTTCTGCTTTATTGACTATGCCAAAGCCTTTGACTGTGTAGATCACAACAAACTGTGGAAAATACTTAAAGAGATGAGAACACCAGACCGCCTGACCTGCCTCCTGATAAATCTGTATGCAGGAAGCAACAGTTAGAATTGGACATGGAACAACAGACTGGTTCCAAATAGGGAAAGGAGTACGTCAAGACTGTATATTGTCACCCTGCTTATTTAACTTATATACAGAGTATGTCATGTGAAATGTCAGGATGGAGGAAGTACAAGCTGGAATTAAGATTGCCGGGAGAAATATCAATAACGTCAGATATGCAGATGACACCACCCTTATGGCAGAAAGTGAAGAAAATCTAAAGAGCTTCTTGATGAAAGTGAAAGAGGAGAGTGAAAAATTTGGCTTAAAATTCAACATTCAGAAAACTAAGATCATGGCATCACTTCATGGCAAATAGATGGAGAAACAGTGGCTGACTTTATTTTCTTGGGCTCCAAAATCACTGTAGATGGTGACTGCAGCCATGAAATTAAAAGACGCTTGCTCTTGGAAGAAAAGCTATGACCAACCTAGACAGAATATTAAATAGCAGAGACACTACTTTGCCAACAAATGTCCATCTAGTCAAAGCTATGGTTTTTCCAGTAGTCATGTATGGATATAAGAGTTGGATTATAAAGAAAGCTGAGCAATGAAGAATTGATGCTTTTGAACTGTACAGTTGGAGAAGACTCTTGAGAGTCTCTTGGACTGCAAGGAGATCCAACCAGTCCATCCTAAAGGAAATCAGTCCTGAATATTCATTGGAAGGATTGATGCTGAAGCTGAAACGCCAATACTTTGGCCACCTGATGTGAAGAGCTGACTCATTTGAAAAGACCCTGATGCTGGGAAAGATTGAAGGTGGGAGGAGAAGGAGACAACAGAGGATGAGATGGTTGGATGGCATCACCAACTCAATGGACATGAATTTGAGCAGGCTCTCAGATTTGGTGATGGACAGGAAGGCCTGTTGTGCTACAGTCCATGGGGTCACAAAGAGCTGGACACGACTGGGCAACTAAACTGAACTGAACTGATTATCTCTATTTAGTTCTGAATGCATTTTCATCTCATATATATTTTTATGTACCTGTGAGCCTATTGAATGTGCAAATCATTATCCTTTAAAACTGAGTATATATATTAATAACACTGATTTTGGATTGACATAAGTAACCTTGTTAATGCATGTTAAGAATGATCAGTTTGTCTGACTATATTTTGTTTATGAATCTGTATTGCTAACTCCTTCCCCAAGCTCTGTAACCTTTCAATTCTTAGTATTGGGAGTAATTTCAGACAGTAGTGTTAAAAGATAAATCTGAGGCATATTAAAATTTTAAAGAGTTTTTTGAGCAAATTTTAATTCAAATTAGGGAGTGCCAAAATGGAAGTGTTTTGGAGGGTTCTACTGATAGGAACTTGGGGGAGAGATTTTATAGAGAAAAGGTAGAGTGAAAGTTAGGAAATCATTGACTGGCAATAGCTCAAACAGTAGTTGACTCTTTGAGTCAACCAGTAGTGATTGATTGTCTTTAGGTTTCAACTTTGTAATCTTAAGGCATTTATAAGCTTAGAGTTTGCTTAGCTTACAAAGGTCACCAAAGCAGTAGAACCAGGTCACTCTAATGTCCTCACTGTCTAATTAATGTAATTGTGGCGGCTGTTGTTGTTTAGTTACTAAGTTGTGTCTGATTCTTTTGTGACTCTATGGGGTGTAGCCCGCCAGGCTCCTCTGACCAAGGGATTTCCCAGGCAAGAACACTGGAATGGGTTGTCATTTTCTTCTCCAAACAGTGGTTACACTTTTCTTAAAAATATGTATTCAACTGATAGCAGTTGTAATTTTAGTACTAGCTGATTAAGGCAATGGATAATGCTAAATGAATTTGATTGTATATATCAGCAAATCAACAGGTATATCAGCATACATTTGAAAAATGAGATATTTAGTCTATAGCCATGGCATATGGATTTCCAGATCAGTGCCAATTTCTACTTCCAATACATCTGTTAAGCCTCAGTATCATTCTCTCACTCAAACCCCTTCTTGTGGCTCACACATTAGGAACCAGTGTTTGAAGAAGATAAATTCATCCAGTCATCCCCCTCAAATTGTAATCCTATGAAAATAAACAAGTGAAAAGTGAAAGTGAAAGTGTCAAAGTGTTAGTTGCTCAGTTGTCCTGCCAGTCTCCTCTGTCCATGGAATTCTCCAGGCAAGAATACTGGAGTGGGAAGCCATTGCCTCTCCAGGGGATCTTCCAGCCCAGGGATCGGATGGACCTGGGTCTCCAGCATTGCAGGCAGATTCTTTACCATCTGAGCCACCAAGGAAGCCCAAAAATGAACAAACACTTTAAAAAACACTTGATATGTTTGCTGTTTTCCCTCAAAGCTTAATTTTCTAGTTCTCAAAGCAGACATTTTGAAAGTTACTTCCTTCTTGTCAATCATTCAAGACTACAAATGGCTTTCTACAAAACTCAAGGATAATTTGGAGAATTATACGCTGGCTTCTTCACCCCAAATCTATGTAAGCTACTCTGACATATGTTACTATGGAGAGGAAAGTTGGCATTTTTAAAAGACAAAAGAAGAGCATTTTGCTTTTTTCATCAGGAGACATTTCAATATCTTAAGTGCTTATTTGCATTCCCATAAAATGCTTTTTTTCTCTTTAAATGTCAAGGTGATGTTTTCCTGGTAAATGTAAAATCAAACTCTCAGCTTGTTCTTTGCACCATGACATTAGCTGGTGGGAGACAAACAATTATAAGTAGGTATTCCTCAGGCTAAATCAAAAGCACATTTATTAGAACTTAAATTCATATATATGTGGTAAAAAGTTATAAAAACATTTTTCTCTCCAAATATTTTTAAGATGCAAAATGCAGGCTGAAGCACCAAGAAGGCATTCATATACTCACAGCAAATTTAACTGCATATCAGGTAGTGAAGCAGCTATATTCAACTATCATTATCATTGCTCAAACAATCAAATTTAACTGCAAAAACTGCACCCACAATATTAGGTCCTACACTTTATCACTTACTACATATCTGAATTACAGCATTACCAGAGTTATTTTGCTCACAACAAATGTAGGAAGTATGTAGATTAAGTATTACTGTCCTCATGAAAATTCCAAGGCAGAAGAAATGATGGGGCTCAGCTGTAAATCACACAGATAATTAAAGAAAAAAGACCAGAATCAAAATAGCTTCATTCTCTGCCAAGCTTTTATTCAACTGGAGTACCTCTCTCTATTGGCAATAATATAAAATGTTTTATAATATTTAATATTTATAAAGTACATCTTAATTCTATAGTTGATGTTCCACATTAAAAAGGTAAAAAAGCAAACAAAAAAATACATTGTGAACATCCGTGCCAGGAAAATAATGTTATATTCTATCAGTACTAATATAAATGACAGTATTATGCTAGCCAAGTGTTCCCAACCCCTTCCCCCACCCCCATCCTGCTCCACTTGACAATGGCTCCAGGCACATCCAGTTTCAGGTCATCTGGTCTGAAGTGATTACCCTAATGATATGGGAATTATCTTCAGGGCCATTCTCCCTTTTTCTTGAAGAATAGTAAAAATCCAAAGCTAAAACAAACTTGTCATCCTGCTCTGTAAAGTCCCAAAATGTCCAAAAGCTTTCCTTTAACCAGCTCATTTTCTCAGTTCTCTTTAATCCCAACTGGCAGTATTTCTTCCGGTATAATTCCATCTCTATTCCTGGCTTCTACTTGATGGTGATTAGGTCCATGGTTTATATCCACTCTAATCTCTTCATCAAACTGGTCAGTTACACTCTCAGTGTCCTCTTCAAAACATCTTCTCTCTCTCTCTCTTTTTTTGCAGTTGGAGAGGCTGAGAATTTTCCAAAAATTTGGATTCTAGTTTCTTTTTGCTCATTGCTTAACAATTCCTTCTTCAACTTATTTGTTTCTCACATTTTACTATCAGCAGCCAGGAGAAAAGAAGCCGCTCCTTCAAAACTTTGCTTGGAAATCTTCCCAGCTAAATATCCAGCTTTATCACTGTCATGCTTTATCATCCACAAGACATCAGAACACAGATACAATGTAGCCAAGTTCTTTGACACTTTATGACAGGAGTCACCTTTTCTTCATTGTCCAACAGCGTATTCCTCACTTCAGCTGAACCTCATCGGAACAGCTTTTACAGTCTATATGTCTATGAGCATTCCATACATAATTACTTTTGCATTCTCTAAGAAGAGGGAAGAGATATAGTCTCCTTTCCTTCCTGAGCTCTCACCAGGATGACTCTGAACAGTCCATGGGCCTTTGCTAATTTGCACTTCAAAACTCTTCCAGCCCCTAACCATTACACAGTTCCAAAACCACTTCCATACTTTTAGGCTTTGGTTAAGTGACATGCTACTTCTTAGTACCAAAATCTATTTTAGTTCAGGCTGCTATAACAAAATACCATAGACTAGGTGGCTTAATAAACATTTATTATATCAATATTATTCAATAGCGTGAAATAATAAAAAAGTGTTTTGATCAGAACAATTAATTTTGTTCTTTATTTGTTGCCTGCTACATCTAACTTTATATATATGTTCACACCTAGAGATGCAAAATTTTAAATACCAATTTATAATTAATTTAAGAAATTTATTATACCTTTATAGTTATTTGAGCTCTAGAATTTCTTTTGAGAAAACATCACTGAAAAGATATTGAAGAAAAAGAAAAAGTGAGAAGGAAAGGTAATTTTAGTAATATCAGAAAAATGTACCATACATTGGAATGTAGTTTGAAAAATAAATGTAGCATTTTGTTTTTATTGTTTAGTCGCTCAGTTGTGTCTGACTCTTTGTAACCCCAAGAACTGCAGCATGCCAGGCTTCCCTGTCCTTCAATACCTGATTTTGCTCAAACTCATGTCCATTGAGTCAATGGTGTCATTCAACCACTACATTGTCTGTTGCCCCCTTCTTCTGCCCTCAAGCTTTCCCAGCATCAGGTTCTTTTCAAATGAGTCAGCTCTTTGCATCAGGTGGCCAAAGTGTTGGAGCTTCAGCTTCACCATCAGTCCTTCCAATGAATACTCAGGGTTGATTTCCTTTGGGATTGACTGGTTTGATCTCCTTGCTGTCCAAAGGACTCAGCAATTAGAGTAATAAAAGACAGTATGTAAAGCAATATATCTAAAGTTCAGACCTTGAATATTGAATGAATATGAAACTTGATTTAGATAAAAGCAGTTGTGATCTGTTCTGATGAAATGAAAAAGAATTGGCTTATAAAATTTTAAAAATTGGTAGAAATGTATGAGTTAAGCAATTATATATTTATTTCAAAACTGAATATACTATCAAGAAATAAATGAGCTCTTTTATGAGAGCAAAATGAAAATTGTGATTAATATTGACATTATCTGTGATTAATGTCATGTGGAAAGAAATACATGTTAAGAATTGGTACATTATTTTGTTGACAGTACATTCTCTTGTAGAAAAGTCACAGTTACATCTGTTTATGGTTAAAGGGTCTTCCCTGGTGGCTCAGATGGTAAAGAATATACTTGCAATGCAGAAGACCCAGGTTCTCTCCCTGGGTCGGGAAGACCCCCTGAAGAAGGGAATGTCTACCCATTCCAGTATTCTTGGCTGGAGAAGTCCATGGACAGAGGAGCCTGGCAGGCTTCAGTCAATGGGGCCTCAAAGAATTGGACATAACTAAGTGACTTTCACATGGTCATATATTTCTTAAAGTGTCATTTGTGACAGCTGAAAATATTTTTTTATTAAGGGTTTGAAATGTGCCAAAAATAACCTTAGCTTCCATGATATGAAGTGTTGAAAACACTTAAGTAAAATTATCATTGCATAAATTGGGAAAGGAGTACACAAGGCTATATATTGCCACCCTGCTTATTTAGCTTATATGCAGAGTACATCATGTGAAATGCCAGGATGGATGAAGCACAGCTGGAATGATTGCTAGGAGAAATATCAATAACCTCAGATATGCAGATGAAACCACCCTTATGGCAGAAAACGAAGAACTAAAGAACCTCTTGATGAAAGTGAAAGAGGAGAGTGAAAAAGTTGGCTTAAAACTCAATATTCAGAAAACTAAGATCATGGCATCCAGTCCCATCATTTCATGGCAAATAGATGGGGAAACAATGAAAACAGTGGCTGACTTTATTTTGGGGGGCTCCAAAATCACTGCAGCTAGTGATTGCAGCCATGAAATTAAAAGATGCTTGATCTTGAAAGAAAAGCTATGACCAACCTAGATAGCGTATTAAAAAGCAGAGACGTTACTTTGCCAACAAAGGCCTGTCTAGTCCAGGCTATGGTTTTTCCTGTAGTCATGTATGGATGTGAGAGTTGGACTATAAAGAAAGCTGAGCTCCGAAGAATTGGTGTTTTTGAACTGTGGTGTTGGAGAAGACTCTTGAGAGTCCCTTGGACTTCAGGGAGGTCCAACCATTCAATCCTAAAGGAAGTCAGTCCTGAATATTCATTGGAAGGACTGATGGTGAAGCTGAAACTCAATACTTTGGCCACCTGATGAGAAGAACTGACTGCTTGGAAAACACTCTGATGCTAGGAAAGATTGAAGGTGGGAGGAAAAGGGGATGACAGAGGATGAGATGGTTTGTTGGCATCACCAACTCAAGGGACCAGAGTTTGAGTAAGCTCTGGCAGTTGGTGAAGGACAGGGAAGCCTGGTGTGCTGAAGTCCATGGGGTTGCAAAGGGTCAGACATGACTGAGTGACTGAATTGAATGATTGAAAGAAATGGAGTTGCTCAAACAATTTCTCCCTCAAAATTTTGCATACAAAATATGAATTGTCGATGTTTTCAAAGTAATTATAGTAGAACATAATATGGAAATAATAAATATAGACAACAAAAAATAAAACTGTTCATTCAGAAGCACTGGTGTTTTTTCCACTATTGCCACTTATTTCATCCAAATAAAAATATTTGCCATTTATATAACTGACAGCCTCTGAGAAGTCCATTTGGTAAGTTTATTCAGATACCTACCCTCAAAATAATGCTGAACTATCTTATGCACAATTCTTTTGGTGGCCATGTTTTGTTTTTTTGTCATACATTGTCCTATATCACCTTGGTCACAGCTGATTAATCCAAAGCAAAGGGTTTACCCAAAGGCAATGAATATATAATCTGGTCAGACGTTTCTAAAATAAAAGATGAATAAATTACTCTTAAGAAAATTTGGATTAAATCTGAGAAATTGAGTTATATATGATCACCAGATGAATGGAATAAGGAAGAGTTAAAATTAAAAAAATACACAATAGAAAATGTTCAAAAAAAAAGAAAATTTTCAAATAGAAGTTCTGCAGAAAAGGAATTGTTCTTAAGCAGAAAAATGTAATTGGTAAAGAGAGGTGTATGGCAACAGTCAGATACACAGGGAAAGAGAGGAAACTGATATTTCAGTAATGCACAGCTCTATTGGTTTGGGAAGACGTCCACATCTGCTCCATAAACATGTTCATAGTAGCATTCTTTCTTTGACTGAGCATATCTTCCTTAACAAAATAGTGCTTTGCCAGAGCTAAAGACTCACAGAGTAACTTGTAAAACCATACAGGGAAGAAATCTCCCATGTCAACAAAAATTTCTCTGAAGAATTCCTCTGAGGACTCCTTTTATTTACTAACTCAGCAAACTGGGTTCCAAAAGTTATTTCTTATGATAAATATATATCAGTACAAGAACCATTCATTCCCTACTTCTTAGGTTAGGAATCCTTAGAGCTAGTGGAATTATCCTCGTTAATTTCCAACAAGACAAATTTTTTGTGGCTGAATTCTCTAAAGCAGAAGTCCCCAGTCTCTGGGATGTAATGCCTGATGATTTGAGGTAGAGCTGATGTAATAATAATAGAAATAAAGTGTATGATGAATGTAACATGTTTGAATCATCCTGGAACCATCCCCCTCCCCTCGGTCAATGGAAAAGTTGGCTTTCATGAACTGGTCCTTGGTGCCAAAAAGTTGGAAGCCATTGCTCTAAAGAATCTAGATAAGTTATTTTTAATACACATTGAGGAAAAAACAGGTACTAATCTGCATTTGTGTATTAAAATAAAAACAGCTTAAGGACACTAATGAAGATAGCTGAAAGACACAAAGGATAACCTTCAATATTGATTACCATACCATCAGAAGAGGATCACTTTGTTTATAAGAGCATTCCCTCCTTGCCCCTCCTCTCTCAGGTTTTGAATATCAGACATTGGAACTAGAAATCTCATTGTAATACTTTTGCATTATGACATTATAGCACTTAACTCATCTCATTTTCACAAACTTAATTGTTAGAAATATACACTTTGCAGAAATCTTAGCCCCTTTGACTCTTTATTGAGTGAAGCTATTATGCTCATTCCAATACACTCAGTAATCTGTTGCATTTTAATTCTTAGTTGGAGATAGTGAATGTTGAATAAAATTGAAATCACTTAATACATTATTTCAATATACAATTTAAAAAAATTTAAAGGAGTAAAAGGGCACCTGTCCTAATACCGGGTCTGCTTAAAAGACAGTGTCTATCTAGTATAGATTCCCAGAGGGACAAAAGTTCAAAATGAGTTAACATTTTATTTTTATATTCCCTTCTTCTGTTTAGATTTTAAATTTCTGAATGAGTTATACTCATTTATATTCAACACTATTTTCTTGGGGTAAAAGGGCAATGGTTATGTGTTAAAATTCACTTGAGAAAAGAACAAGGTCTACAAAGAAAAAAAATCTTTTAAATAAAAGAGAGCAATATTTATTATAAGAACTACATTTTAGACCTCTTTTCCTTGTCATTGGAAGAATTTTAACTGAAAAGAAATATCACATATACCTTTCTGCTATTCTCCTGAGTTATGTGACAGGATTAGCTGGCAGGAATCTTGGGGCCAACTTGAATAGGAGGTTCCCAAGGGAGAAAAGCAAGTCAAACTCAACCTCCATAGGTTTCTCTGCTACACTGCTTGCCTGGGATTCTGCCTCATTTTTCTATGTCTTTCGTGGGTTAAGATGCAGGAAGTTTTCCCCTGAATGTGGCTCCCCCGTGCCCATGTCTGAATCTTAGGATGTCATAGCGCTTCTTAGACTATGGGAAGTCATTTAAGAATTATCAGAATGCATGAGGATTCTAAGTAATGATTTTATAATTCTCATTTAGGTCCAGCTGGAAGTCAGAAAAATATGATTTATATTTAGCATTTTCGAAGAAATTTTACAAAGCATTCTTGCAGTACTTCTTGCTGATCCCATTGTTTACAAGGTTGTAAGCACGCCAGCTCTCAATTATTCCAGTCAGTGGGTAACTGTCAATGAGTAGAGAGTACTTTCATTTTTAACCAATTGTTACAATTTCCTCTTCCAACTCATCTAAAGTGTCAACATCATTTCCTGGAAATATATTGAACTATTTTTGCTTTATTTTCTTGTCTCCTGGTACAACTCCCACATTGAAATTGCTTTTGTGTGAATCACCAAAAATTTTCATGTCATGAAAGCAAAAGGATGTTTTCTGGTGGTGTTATCTTGCTTAACCTCTTTTCATTCATTTATTTAAGGAATTATTGAACATTTACTCTTGCCAAGCACTGGGGAAACAGAGGTGCACAATGCAGAGAATGGACCATATCCTTATAGTATTTATAATTAAGTTGGAAAGAGACGGAACAAGTAATTACAGAGGTGTTAAACGTCAGTAAAAGGTGCCATGGGAACATATAAAGGACACCTACTCTAGCTTTGAAGTCAGAAAAGGTCTCTCAGTAGGAGTAATTTTTAGTTGGGGTCTGAGTGTAAGTAAAGAGTTGATTTGTGAAACAGAGATAAGCAAGACATTTTTTTTTAACAAAGGGGAAAGCAATTTTCACTTTCTCAATTTTCTTTCAGTTAACACCTACTCAGGTACCAAAGTAGCACTCAATCTAGATAAGAAATAATGCGGATTTAAAATCAGGGATAAAAAGAATGAATGTATTCAGGTACGTTAGGAATGCGTATTTGGTGATTGCATACATGCGAAGATGTGGGAGAGGGAAAGTTAAGGAAGTCCTGAGTTTATGTGGGTCTGCTATGTAGGTGAGAGTGTCCTTTACTAAGACTGGGAACCCTGAACACCTGCAGGTTTGGGAAGAGATCCTAAATCCAGTATTGCATGTGCTGAATTTGAGGGGTTTGAGAAAAAACTATTGGGAATGTTAAATAGTCAACTCAATGTATCTTGCCCCAGAAGAGGCTGAAGACGCCTATGCATGCTAAGTCACTTCAGTCATGTCTGACTCTTTGCAACCCCATGGACAATAGCCCACTGGGCTTCTCTGTCCATGGGATGCTCCAGGCAAGAATACTGGAGTGGGTTGCCATTTCCTCCACCAGGGGATCTTCCTGACTGAGGGATTGAACCTGTATCTCTTATATCTCCTACCTTGGCAGGTGAGTTCCTTACCACTAGCACCACCTGGGAAGTCCAAGCCTATAGGTATCTTGAAAAACAAACAATAAAACCCCCAGATTAACTCATCACACACAGCAGTATATTAATATGATGTCAGTTCCCTGATATCTTTGTGATCATATGATCTAGCATCCTTGTTGTCAGCAAAACCAGAAGACAGAGACATATTTATTCCTCATATTTTCTTATTCCCCATGTCTTTTCCAGCACTATGTCCACCCAATTCCACTTCTTAAATTTCCTCAGCCTCATCCTATAACACTTGGGCTTTTCTGAGGAATTGCAATAATTCTCTAATTCAAGTTCTTTCCTCAGTATCATTATTAAAACAAACATTTATATTGCTGTCAGAGGGAGCTATTTAAGACAGAAAAGACTCCTATGTTTTCCCTTTTCTCTTCTTTCCTGTGTTAACTTCTAATAGGTCTAATGTTTTTTGATGTTACTGGGAGAGTCTTCTCTCTCACTTTTCCATACTTTTTTTCTAAAGCATATATGGAGATAAATTTCCTCTAATAATTTTCCCCTTTGCCAGTTGTTTTGCTTCATCCTAGCACACAGATTGTTAAACATTACTTTCATCATGAAAGCCACAGAGAAGAACAAGAAAATGGGTGCCAACATAGTCCATGGAGAAAGACTATTAGCATTCAGAATCCAGCCCAGTATCTGCCAGCTTGGTGACCTTGGACAGGTAAACTACCAGTGCTTTATTGTCTTCACATTTAATAGTGACTATTTCGTAATATTGTTCTGAGGATTGAATTAGTTAATACATTAAAGTGCTTAGAATGGTACCTGATACAAAGAAAACAGCAAGTCACTTTATTATTAACTATGTAAAGGCTAACTTCTGGATACTAATAAAAGAGGAACTTCATATGTTAACTAAATTAACTTGGCTATTAAAATAGTTAAGATTTTTTATGTACATGATGTGTGACATGCCCTACCCCAACACTGGTTATACAGGAGCAAACATAAACAGTATGGTTTCTTTCATCATGAAAAATAGCACCTGCAAAAAGAAATGTACAGGACCCATATGTGATGAGTGATGCATTTGTCAACAGCTGAACATTGCATGGATATGGCATATTTAAGATTTCTGAAATAAGATTTGTCTTTTTATTCTAAACCTACTTTATCTTTGCTTCTTGGTTTCAATAATGGAAATATTTACTTGTTTCCTCTATTCAGAACTGGGAATTGTCCTCCACAACTTGCCTGCTTATTCATTTATTTAATAAGTATTCATTGGGTGCATTCTTGGGCGATATGACGTTAAACATGAGAGACACAATCCCCACACTCTCGAAACCCATGCTATTATGAATATCTGTACGATTGGGCCACCCAAAATGGCTGTTCTCTTGCTCTCTGTACATCCTTTGCTGGACCGGTATCTGCTTCACCTACAGCCTACTCACATGACGGACCTTCCTACATACTTGTCCCTGCCTGATCCAGCTAGTGACTGTTCTAACTTTTTGATCAAAACATCACCACCAAGATAGCTTATTAGAGGGATGGTGAGGGGTGTGCCCCCTGCCAATTTCCCTGGCAACTGATGAGCCAACCTGTTGGCCTGTGCTGTGCCATCCAACAATATTTCACATACATGGCTTATTTTCCTTAAAGAGGTAGTAGTCTTGCTGGTGAGAAGAAATTAAACATTTAAAATACTAAATTACATTAAATAGTTAACTCATTCAAGGAAACAACATAAGAGCTGCTCTAAGTGGCAAGTGATGCTAAAGAGAAGGAAAGAGAATTGCAGAGTTAAAGGTGGCCCTCTTGCTCAGGAAAGATCATGGATGCTTTTTATGTTGGAAGTGGAGTTTATGAGATGGTGGTCTTTCTAAGGAAGGAGGAACTACAACATTCTAGAGAGGGTGAGTCAAATACATTATTTACTCATTACAATTAATCATTTCCCTTTAGTTTTTGGCCAACTACCTGACTTTTGGGATTCCATCTCAGCCGCAGATTGGGATCTAGATCTTAGAAGTAGAAAATGACATTGAAGAAGATTCAAAATTACTAAATTTTATTAGCAAGTACCTTGCTAATGTCGGGGGAGTGTGTAATTTCCTCAGTTCTGTCTCATCACAAGAAAAATTGGAAGCAATGGACCAGTGTTAGAGCCCTCCGATAGACCGTCACAGTTCTCTAAGACAGATCAGTGTTACAGCTCCATGTTACAGCTCAGTTTTATTTGGAAAATACATCCTCAAGGCATGAGGGCATACCAACCCAAAAGACACAGGGAAAGAGAGAGAGAGAGAGTGTGTGTGTGAGAGACAGTAAGAGAGAGAACTAGAGACCCCCCCCCCCCAAGGTCCTTTGGATCCTCTTTTTATATATTTTTTCCTCCTCCGCCTGGGCCTGACTTGTGTAAATTGGGCTGGCCAGGAGTGCTTGTTTGTTTTAGCTGAGGTCCTCACTCTGGTCCTCAGACCTTCCTTTGTTCTATTTTGGTGGGCTTTTCCCTTCCTTATCTTTTAGCGGTGCCATTCTGGACTCCTTTGTCCTGTTATAACTATCTAACATTTCCCTCTCAAGAGATGGGAGGCCCAATTCTTTGGGAATAGGGGCATTGGGGTCTTTCTGGCTACTTGCTGCTGAACTGGGATGGCGAGGGACCTTGGGCCTCTCTTTCTTGCTAGTCTCAGGCCCCAGAGTCCTTATAGTGGTGTCTATCTAAGAGTGAGTGATATTTTCTGTGGTTGGCTGTAGTTTTATATAATCCTTGTTGAACTGGCACTGCATGTTGTAGCTTGTTGACCTGAGCAGAAACAAAATGGGTTAGACAATTGATAATACATGGAGCAATCATAAGCAGCATCAATATGGCATAACAAGGACTATTAGGGGCATTAGCCAACTCCAAATTTCCATTGCCAGGATGGCTCAAATCCCTCTTTGTTCAGGGATCAGAAGATCTATCTCCTATCTGTTTTGGAGTACAATCCCTCCCAAGCTGTGTTGGCTCTTTAGAGCTGTCCTGAGAAATCTTATCCCCAGAAAATGGATTTTGGGGGTATTCATTAGAATGACACTCATTTGTAGTTCTGAATAGTACCTGAGAGCTCCCAGGGGCTCACAGGTGTATTGAATGTCCTCTTCTATTTTCTCTCATGGCTTGACTCATGAGTAGTGAATTCAGGAGTCATATCCTGGTACCTTGACTGCTGTGGGGGTGGAAAGTATTACAGGGTAGGAACCCTTCCATGTGGGCTGGAGTTGAGCCTTTGGGGACCCATCTTTCCAGACTTTAATTAGGACTTGAGTCCCTGGAGCATATAGTGGTGACCCCTTAAAATCTTTTGGGTCCTGGTTGACACCCAACAAGTGTATATCCTGTTGGAATTGCCCAATGGCCATGGTATAAGATCAGAGGGTTTGAACCTCTGGATCTAGGAAGAGGTCATTGACATAAACAAAAGGTATTCCATTTAGCATCTCATAAGGCCTAAGACCAACCTGTTCCTTAGTGGCAATACAGGTGTGGAGGAGAGCTGTTGGTAAAGCCTCCTTCCATCCCAGAGAGGTGTCCTGGGTTATCTTTTTTATCACTGGTTTTAAGAATTGGTTGGCTCTTTCTACTTTTCCTGAAGACTGAGGCTTCCTGGCACAATAAGTAATGCCCAATGATTTAGAGAACCCTTGGGTGACCTTAGAAGTAAATGATGTCCCATTGTCACCTTGTAATGACCTGGGCAGACCAAATTTTGGAATGATTTCATGGAGCCTTTTTTTTTTTTTACCACCTTCTCAGCTTTCTCAGTCCAGGTGGGAAAGCCTTCAATTCACCCTGTAAATGTATCTGTCATGACTAATAGGTATTTACACCCTTGAGAAACTGGCATCTGAGTGAAGTCCATCTGCCAGTCCTCTCCTGGGTATGTCCCTCATCACTGGGCAGGCTGGGCCAACTGGGGTCTTCAGGTTCCTTGGGGACTGTTTAATTGGCAAGAGGAGACCACTTACCTTATGGTCGTTTGGAGGCCTGTTTCTCTGAAGGACTTTTCTAGTAATCTTTGGAGAGCCTTTTCCCCTAAATAAGTGGTGGCAAATAAGGAGTTAACCAACTTCCATTGGAGGTTTCCAGACAGAAATAGGAGTCCCTCCTTTTGGAACCACCCCATATGATCTTGAAAATCCTCATTCTTAGTTTTAAGAGTCTCATCTTCAGTATATGAAGGAGTTTCTGGCAAATTAGTCTGTGGAACTAAGGTGGCAACCCCTGTTAAGTTATTGTTCTGTAATGCTGCTCTCTTATATGTCTGATCAGCTGCTTGGTTCCCTCGTGCTGCTTCCATGCTCCCTTTTTGGTGTTCTTTACAGTGGGAGACTGAAACCTTAGTTTCACTCTTGGACTGCCTCCAAGAGTCTAAGGATTTGATCACCAAGTTTGATTGGGGGCCCTCGGGTGGTCAAGTGGCCTCTTTCTCTCCAAATAGCAGCATGTGCATGTAGCACAGAAAGGCATACTTGGAGTCAGTGTAAATAACTACTTTTTTCCTTTTCCCATCTCTAAAGCCCGAGTCAGGGCTATGAGCTCAGCAAATTGGGCTGAAGTACTTGGGGGCAAAGGTTTAGCCTCTATAGTCTCAAAATTGGAGACTACTGCATATCCAGCTCTTCTTTTTCAATCCAAGATAAAGCTACTTCCATCAGTGTAACAAATTTCCTCAGGGCTGGTCAGAGAATATTCCAATAATCCCTCTCGGGATTTTGCCCAGTGGTCCAAGATTTCTAGGCAAGAGTGCAAGGGGAGAGAGCCCTCGTGGGTAGGCAGGATGGTTGCTGGGTTAAGAAACTCACAAGGGGATACAGTGAGGCCTGAATTTTCCATCAGCACTACTTGATATCTGAGGATTCTTTGATCAGACATCCATAAATGGCCTCTCCTATTTAGGAGTTGTTTCACCTGGTGGCTGGCAAAAATAGTTAGTTTGCCCCAAAAGAGTTTTAAAGCATCTTCTGTCAAGATTGCAATAGCTGCAAGATTTCGAAGGCATGGAGGCCAGCCTTGGATGGTTGGGTAGAGCCTTTTGGATAAGTAAGCTACAGGCTGGGGCTCAGATCCCAACCTTTGAGTTAACACTCCCAAGGCTACTCGTTCTCTTTCGTGGACAGAACGTTGGAATGCTTTTTCTGGTTCTGGCAACCTCAAGACAGAAGCCTCTGCCTCTGCCTTCTTTTGAGAAGTTCCCTACATCAGAGGGATTGAATCATCCTGTCCCTTCAAGCTTTCATATAAGGACTGGGCAATTAGACCATAGTTGGGTTTCCAGACTCTACAATACCCAGTCAACCCCAGGAAAACTCACAATTGTTTTCAAGTCATGGGGGAGGGCAACTGGAGGATTACTTGTACCCGATCAGAGGACAGCCTCCTGGACCCATATGTAATCTGAACTCCCAGGTAAATGACCTTTGTCTCCATCATTTGTGCCTTAGCATGGGAGACTTTATATCCCCTCTCTGCCAAAAAGTTTAGAACCTGCATTGCATACTGTTGGGCATTTTTTTCTCATCTGGAGAGCAGATTAGTAGGTCATCTACATGTTGTAATATTTTCCCATTAGGTCCCAAGTCCAGATCTAGGAGATCCTGGCTAAGAGCCTGGCCAAACAGGTGGGGGCTATTGCTGAACCCCTGAGGCAATACTGTCCAAGTAATCTATTGGTGTTTTTCTCCTGGATGGAGCCTTCAACTTGAAGGCAAAAAGATACTGGGATTCTTTAGCCAGTGGTATGCAAAAAAAATGCATCCTTGAGATCCAAGACTGTAAACCACTTGGCACTGGGTGGGATTTCTCCCAAGATTACATAGGGATTGGGACCTGTGGGATGGTGGGGGACTACAGCTTCGTTTATGATCCAGAGATCTTGAACCATTAACCAGGTTCCGTCCTTTTTCTTTACTGAGAGGATTGGGGTGTTACACGGAGAATTGGTGGGGACCAATAGCCCACAAGCAAGATATTTACTCATTAGAGGCTGTAGTCCCTACCGAGCCTCTCTTCTAATGGGATAGTGTTTCCAGTTAGGAAACTGAGTGGCATCATGGAGGACAATGATGACCAGTGCAGCCTGGTGGGCTCATTCAGGAGTCCCCTGGTCCCACACCCGGGGGTTAATTTTGTCCTCCTATAGTTTTTGGTCCCTCTCTATTGGAGAGGGTGTAATGGATTCATCAGTAGTAACCAGAAGTTGTAGGGCTCTAGGGGCTGAAAAGCTTCCCATCACAAGGGTGGCCCCCAGTTTAGTGAGTATATCTCTTCCCAATAAGGCAGTAGGACACTCAGGGACCACCAGAAACTGGTGGGAAAATATTTGTCCATACCAGCAACAAAGAAGTGCATGGGCAAGTCTTTTAGTAATTGTTTTTCCTGTAGCACCCCAAATGGTACAGGTTTGGGAGGAGAAGGCTCTGGAGTAGGAGGTCAGGACCGAGTAGATAGCCCCTGTGTCAACCAAGAAATTTTCGGACCTACCTGCCATATCCAGCTGCACCCTTGGCTCCAGCCCCGTGATGGTTATCTGTGCCAGGTGGGCTGGCTGAAGCGAGCTGCTTCAGTCCTGTGGAACCATCATGAGGGAAGGCTTGGCGCTTGACCTTGAAGCTCTTGGGTCCCCAGGACAGAGTGCCACTTAATGTTCCAATTGATGGTATTTATATCAAGCTGTTTTAGGTGACTTGTCTCGGTCTGGACACTCTTTGGCCCAATGCCCCGCCTGTCTAGAGATTAGGCATTTGCCTCCTGCCTTGTCCTTCAAGAACACGAGGTTTGCCATAGGGCTTCCCTGGAGGGCGGCCAGCATCTAGGCATGCCTTGTCTCTTTCCTTTTCTCCCTCTCCTGGGTCTTGGCCTTCCTCTCCTGTTCTCTGTTATAAAAGATATTGGTGGCCATTTTGACTGTCTCATCTAAAGAGGCAGCAGGGTCCTGCTGCTGTAGCTGATGTAACTTTATTCTGATGTCTGATGCATATTGGGACAGGAATTTGTCCTTTAAAATCACCTGTCCTTTATAAGAGTCTAAGTCCAGATTGGTAAACTTTTGAAGGGCCTCTTTCAGCCTTTCTAGAAAGGCAATGGGGTTCTTATTGGGCTCCTGAGTTATTGCTGAGACCCGGGCACAGCTGATTATTTTTTTCTGGACTGCCTTCAGTCCTGCCTTCACACAGATCAGAAAATGATCCCTTTCCCAGATATGCTCAGGGTCATTATAATTCCAATTAGGATCTGAGGACGGGACTGCAGTTTCCCCTACTGGGTATTTACCACTTGACATGTGAAGCCCCATTGCATACCTTTGGGCTTCCTTTAAGGCCCTAGTATGCTCAGGGTCAGATAAAGTTTGACTAAATATGACCATGATGTCCTTCCACATCAAGTCAAATGCCAAGGTAATGTGTTGGAATGTATCTATATATTTGCCTGGGTCATCTGTGTAGGTCTTGTTTGATCTGTCTTAGTTTTAAGAGGGAGAAGGACTTATGGACCCGGGTTGGTTTGAATTCTCCTCCAGTTTCGACTAAGGGACATACTTGAGTTGGCTTTTGTGGAGGGGGTACTCCCGGATATGGGGGCACATTTGGATACAAGGAAGGAGCACCAGGCAACTCAGGAGCTGTGGGAGGTGAGCCTTCACCGGGGGGTTCCTTCTCTTGGTTGTCTATGCCTAACACCATTTCCCTAGTAGGCTCACTTTTAGGGCATACAACAATCCCATACTTAAGACAGAGTTCCTTCATATGTTTCAGTTGGAAGAATATTTGGACATAAAAAGGATCTCTGTCCATTTCCCTTGTCTTTTGCAGAATAACTTTAGCTGCAGGATGGTATTATAAACTCCCATTCTCAGGCCAGTGTTCCTCGTCCCACAGAGAATACCGTGGCCACGCAGTGGCACAAAAGAATTTTAAGCGACTTCTCCTTAGAGTTAGAGAATTGAACAGTTTTCAGTTATCAAGGATGCATCTCAAGGGCATCTGCTGGGAAGTGAATTGGTTATTTACCATCTGAAAGACAGTCATGACAGGGAGGAAAAGAAAAAAGAAAAAAAAACAAACAGGCCTCTTTCATTTTCCATGGGTGGACTTCCTTAGGGGTGCATCTTTTTGAAACTTATCCTACCCAGTACTGTTGCAACCTGAGAGCCAGGTGTCCCCAGGTCAGGGTGCAGATCCCCAGGCCAGCTGAGGCATGACAGACTCCTGGAAATTGACTCCCCGGGCAGGTAGGGACAGGTCAGCCTCCCAAGAATTGGGTTCCTGAGCAGGTTGAGGCATGATGACTTCCTGGGACCACTGGACTGGTGGATCTCCAAGCAGGTTGAGGAGTGACAATCTTCCAAGGACCAGATCCCTAGGCAGGTTGAGGCAGGTCAACCTTCTGTGACCCCTGGACTGGAGTTGGGCGTCCCCAGGGTCTCCAGTGTGACCAGTGCTGAGTAGGATTAAGGAGTTGTAATTTTAACTCATTCCAGTTTGTTCACCACAGATGGGAATAGATATCATGATGTAAAGCAATCCAAGCCTGTGCCCTGAGACTGGGAACCTGGTGAAACAGTCATAAGCCTTATCTTCTTACTGCTCTAAGGGAATGTAAGTCACTGATTTCCTCCCCTAGTCCTCAATAAGAGCGGCTTAGGGTGTTTCCAATGGTAAACATTTCATTGTCATAGACCCACTTTAGGTAATAACAGAAATAATGACAATGGAGTGGGTTATCTGGCCCTGTTAGGGGCATTAAGAGCATTTTAATAATAGGCGGGATGGAGCAATGTTGCCTAAAAGGGAATAGGGTCCTGGTTGTAGGAGTTAGTAAGTGGCTTAAGAACAAATTGGTAAGAGGCAACAGACCAGATGTTCCATAAAAGTGGAGTGGAGGTTTGATCCAGAGATTTGTTTGTAACTTTAGGAGAAGGGTGGTAAGGGTTTGGGCCCAAACGGCCTGCAGGGCTAACCCCCAAAGTGGCAAATATTATTCCTGGAAGCCCAATCGCCTTTGAAGGGATGCCAATGGATGGACTTGTAGCAGGCATTGTGTGCCTGTCTCCCACCTTAGTGGGTTCACTGAGAGATGCTGATGTTGCACATGTTATAGAAAACATGGAAGACGAAGACCTGAATATCTAGAGCGATTGAATATGATACAGTATTTCCCTCCCAAGAGCCAGCTATTTTCTTGTTGTCCCTCCAGAAGATTGTAGAGTCAACATTGTGGGCCTAGACAGGGCTCAGGAAAAGAGCATGAAACAGGAGGGAAGGGGGCAGAGCCCAACCTTTGAAAGAATGACATAAATAGCACAAGGGCATGACATAAACTGATTAAAATCAAATGGGTCCAAGGTGACAAGTCAAATTCAACTAAACTTGATCCCCAATCTGAAAGCTAAATGACACACCCAGGTGGCAGAACAGTTCCACAGTACTGTCAAAAGATGGAGGAGTGGGTGGTTCCCCAATGACTGGGATGATCCTCCCACTCAGGAGCATATGAATTCACCCATCTTGAAAAACCTAGCCACACCACATTCCATGGCCTAAGCACTTGCCCTCTGCAATGGCCCATACCCTGCAGAGTGTGGTTTTCTCTGAATCTGAACAAATCCATCTCTTACCCATTGCTGTGTCTTTAACTGAATTTTTGCAGTGAGACATCAGAGCCAGAGCTTCAGTAGGTCCTCAAGCCAGGCATCATGGGGTTTGGCTGGGCTCAAGTCCCAGGAGAGAGGAGCTGAAGGATGGGAGGAAAAAGCAGTGGGAAAAGCATGCCAAGGAATCCCCTTCATAACCTGCCAGAAAAGCTGCTAAATACCTGATCTGTGCTCACAGTTTTCATTGACCTGATCCTTGGCACAAAGAAGATTAAGAACAGAAGAACCCCCACTGGCTTGGGTAACAGCTACTGGGGCTCAGCAGATGGTGGAGCCTTTGGGACATACTGAGGAGTAGCCTCTCCAGAGTCCCTCAATTGCACCCAATGCTGGTCACCTCTTTGAGGAGGGTTTGAGGAAACAAGAAATAAGAGACTGTAAAAGAATTAAGGTTTTTTTTTTTTTTAGGCATATGTCCTTCCAGCCACAGGAGTGAGGACTTCCTTCCTTAACCAGAGGTCTTCTGGAATCTGAGATTGAGCTGTGTGAGTTTTCTGCTGAGTTTGTTTTCCAATGTCCAATGTCCCAGCACACTGGGCTTCTTGTCACTTCCCCTGCACTGGGTTTTCTTTGTGTTCAGCTTCCACTATAGGTGCTTTCGCTGAATTGGACTCTGCTGTGCTTGGCCTCCTCCTTGCGGGGGCTGTGAGGAGGTTATTCCATCCTGGTTAAATCAGAGTCATGGCACCATAGATGTTGGGGAATTGTGTAATTTCCTCGATTCTGTCTCATCACAAGAAAAATTTGAAGCGATGGACCAGCCCTTGGACAGACTGTCTCACAGCTCAGACAGATCAGTGTTACAGCTCTGTCTGACAGCTCAGTTTTATTTAGAAAACAAAGGAAAATACATCCTCGAGGTGTGAGAGCATGCTGACTCAAAAGACAAGAAGAGAGAGAGCACAAGAGAGATAGCAAGAGAGAGAGAGAGAGAGAGAGAGCGAGTGAGCGAGCGAGCGAGAGAGAGAGAGAGAGAGAGAGAGAGAGAGAGAGAGAGAGAGAGAGCCCCAGCCCCTTGGCTCCTCTTTTTATACGCTTTTTCTCCTCACCCTGGGCCTGCCCTGTGTAAACTGGGCTAGCCAAGAGTGCTGTTTGTTCTACTTGAGGTCCTCACTCCCTTCCTCAGACCTTCCTTTGTTCTATTTCACGGGCTTTCCCCTTCCTTGTCTTTTAGCCACCGCCATTCTGGACGTCTTTGTCCTATTCTAACTACCTAACACTAACATTCACTTGACTCCCAAACCTTGCTCCTGATTTGTCCATTTTCTCCAGAATTGTTTCTGTAAATGATTATTAAGGATTTCTGAAATGACAGAATGGATCCAAAATTATGACCATAGCGTTAAAATAAATTTTAAGAGAGCTTATCTTAGACATAAAACCCATAGAGAAAATCTGAGAGGCCCAATAGAAAAATAGAACTATACTTACACCGTTAGAGCTTGCTTTGTCTGCACTTTCCTGAAAACTCAGTTAGCCTTATCTATTTTGTCCATGTTTATCTCTGCTGATTCTTGTTCCCATCAGGACTGTCTACAGACTTGTTTATTCCTCCTGCCCAACTGACAGAGCCCTTAGCACAGGCTGTGCCAGCAAACATATGTTGTGAGCTCATGATTATTTGTCTAAATTCTGACTGCTCTATGACCCTGGCTTTCCAGACAAATTTGGGGTTCCCCATTTAATATAATTCCCTGATCTGATACACAGTCATTTAATGAAAGAAAGGTATCTTAATTAAAACATATGATTAACTTTGTCAATTCAAACAAAAATGACTCTAATTTAGACGTAGGCATAGAATTTTAAAGTTAGAAGGGGCCTCAGAGATCACCTAGTAAATGAATGGTTTTAGTAATTGTTCTTCCCTGCTGTGTGCATTAGCATCTGCATTTAATTCACTGCTGTCAAATACATACTTTTAAAATAGATAATAAGACCTTAGGAATATGCAAAGTTCCTAATAGTTGCATTTCTTAATGATCTTGCTAAAGTCCTCTGACCTTACAGTTCATGACATAATTATTTATTAGGCTAGGGATAGAATCATTTATGGCTTAGAGGAGATAATAAAAGGGATTACTACTCAGGCCATTTCTTCCTTAAACTCACAGTTTTCCTAATCTCTTTCCCTATGGCAACGAGCAATTACTTTCCAGCATGTTGATTCCTTTGTACTTTAAATATAGATAAATGTAATCATGCTGAAAACCTGGAGGTTAGCGAGTGTTCCTGAATTGAAATCCCTTAACTACAGAAAAACATTGATTCACAGCTTAGTTTTCTATAAAATCTGGTTACAAGTGTATGTAAAAAACCAGATGACTCTCAAATAAATCTGTAACTGTCATCACTATAAAGAATAAAGTCTAAAATGCATAATTCTTGATTAAAATATTATTTCTGGAAAATAGAGTAAGGTTTTTTCCTTTAAGAATTACAAGTAAAACTTGGTTGATATACAAAGAAAATTTGTAAAAATAAAAGGATGCTTGATTTAAGATGGGAGAGAAGGGAAATGATACAGTGAAGGAGCATAATCTCTGGAATGTCAGAGAGTGTTTTTTTCAAGGAATATAGATCTGTGTATCTCATAGGAAATAAGTCTTTCAAAGATTAGAAAACTGAATCAAGAAAAGATTTCTGCACACCTGGGTGTGAATTTGCCCTCAATGAGAGTCGATTACACCAAAAAAAAAAAAAAAGTCCATCTAAAACACCATGAGAATTCATGGATTTTTTGTAACCTACCCTATTTTTGCAGGCTTCCCAAGTGGTGATAGGGGTAAAGAACTCACCTGCCAATGAAAGAGACATGAGAGGTGTAGGTTTTGTCTGTGGGTCAGGAAGATCCCTGAAGTAGAAAATGGAAACCTACTTCAGTATTCTTGCCTGGAAAATTTCGTGGGCAGAGGAGCTTGGTGCCAATGCAGGAGACAGAAGAGATGTGAGTTTGATCCCTGGGTCATGAAGTTCCCATGGAGAAGGATATGGCAACCCACTCCAGTCTTCTTGCCTGGGAAATGCCATTGACAGAGGAGTCTGGTGGGCTACAGTCCATAGTGTTGCAAAGAGTCAGACATGACTGAGCATCTAATACTACCCAATTTTTGTCAGTTACTGAATCGCTCACAAAACATATATATATATATATATATATATATATATATATATATAGTATAATTGGGATAGTTAGATTAAAAAAGTCTATGACAGGAACTTGTATTCTACATCATCATCAAAGTAAACTGGGTTAGGAAGACGAAAGAGCAAATAGTCAAAGTATCTCATTTTCCTCCCTTTTTCAAGAATAATATTAAAATCTATCACTGTGTCAGGGAGCAAGACATTTTTCTCAACACTTCTAGGTTTCTTCTGAATGGCCCAAGGATTAAATTTACATAAGACAGACTAACTGGAGAAAATTTAGTAAAACATATAAATGGGGATTTTTGTTGTTGTTTAGTCGCTCAGTTGTGTCCAACTCTTTGCGATTCCATGGGCCGTAACCCTTCAGGCTCCTCTGTCCATGGGATTTCTCAGGCAAGAATAGCAGAGTGGGTTACCATTTCCTTCTCCAGAGAACCCAGGAAAAGTGAATAAAACTCACCAAAATGGCTGAAATCCTCATCTTAAATACTATCTTCAATTAAAGACAGAACAGGATTTGTTGAATAGTCATTTGGGACTTCAAAGGGGAGAAAGGTAATTCAGACAGAGATGGAAAAGCAAATATTTGGTAAATAGACACTTGCTGGGCCACATGAGACAATGGGACACAGAGTGGACCCTGATCTCTAAGCTCTGTAGTGTCTCCCCGTCCAAACCTTGCCCATCTTCTCCAGCATCTTTGTAAATAACTTATTCTGCTCTCCTATATCATCTTTCAATGCAATGGCTAAAGTAGTATTTTGAATCAGATTCATAGTTATTAACTGAGTAATCATTACCTCTATCTTTAACTGAACAATCATCTCTATTCATCCCTATCTTGAGGCCTTGTACATATTGATACAGGTGTTAGTTTGGGTCCTATTGTGCAGAGTAGGTGAAAGCAAGACAAAAAAAAACAGGCTTTAGATCATGAAAAGTTCTGACTGTGTTGATAAGGTTATTTTTTATTCATTTAGTCAATACTGGTCCAGAGGTAATATTTTTAAGCAAAAGGATTAATGTAATTAGATTCATCACTGAAAGGTGATTCAAATAGCTTGAGAAGGGACTAATTGGGGCAAGATGGGGGAAGTCACCCAGTTCTTATAATCCACATGGAAACTTTGCGGCATCAGGACAAAAGGCATTAGGAAGGAGAAGATGGAAAGGATTAAAAAATGATCAGGAATTAGAATTGTATGTGCCTTACTTCTGATTTGATATGCGCAGAGAGAGAAAAATAATAATCCAGGATAACAATTGCATTTCTGGCTGGGGTAGCTGGTGTATAGGGCTTCCCATGTGGCTCAGTGGTAAAGAATGCACCTACCAGGCAGAAGTGGGTTCAATGCCTGGTGTGGGGAGAGCCCGAGAGGAGGGAATGGCAACTCACCCCAGCATTCTTTCTTGAGAAATGCCGTGGACAGAGGAGCCTGGGGGGCTATCGTCCATGCGGTTGCAAAAGAGCCAGGCACCACTTTGTGACTGAACAACTCCAATGATATAGTGGATGATTATTTCATTTTCTAAGGTAGTGGGTATGAAAACAGAACACATTTGAGACAGGAAAATTTTAGTTGAGTTTGGCATACATAGAGCTTGAGGTGAGTGTGTGAAAATGGCAAGCAGGTTGAGTAGAGAATTTTTGTTACTTAGACAAGGAAATAATGAGCATGGTTGTGGTAGCCCAGGGAATGAATACAGAAGAGAAGACAATTGAAAAATTCTCAGAAAAATTGCCTTCAGGTTGAGAACCAGTGCTCAAAGGATGAGTGGGAAAAAAAGCAGGAAAATCAACAAAGACTATTTATTGCCTGATTAGCCAAGTTTGGTAGTGCTTTTTGATAAAAAAAAAAGCACTTTTTGAAATAATGAATATTATCAAGTCTAATTTCAGAGGAGGAAAATGAATGAAAAGATGCCCTTTGATTTGTGCATAAAGATACCATTATTATCCTTAATTCATAAGTGTTATTAAGGAAGAGATAAAATAGGCCTAGAGATATTTTACCTTTAAAAGTTAATTTCCAGAACTGGAGGAGTTTTATAGAGCAGAGAGCTTCAAATTTTGATGAGAAACACTTATTAGTTAACAAAATTGAGCACACTGTTCATATAAAAGTATAAATTATATACATTCAGTACTTTAAAAGATTAATATACTATAGCATGATCAAAAATGAGTATATAGTTTAATCAGTCAGTTCAGTTGCTCAGTCGTGTCTCGCTCTTTGTGACGCCATGAATTGCAGCACGCCAGGCCTCTCTGTTCATCACCAACTCCTGGAGTCCACCCAAACCCATGTCCATCGAGTTGGTGATGCCATCCAGCCATCTCATCCTCTGTCATCCCCTTCTCCTCCTGCCCCCAAGATCCTTCCCAGCATCAGGGTCTTTTCCAATGAGTCAACTTTTTGCATGAGGTAGCCAAAGTATTGGAGTTTCAGCTTCAACATCAGTCCTTCCAATGAAAACAAAGGACTGATCTCCTTTAGGATGAACTTGTTGGATTTCCTTGCAGTCCAAGGGATTCTCAAGAGTCTTCTCCAGCATCACAGTTTAAAAGCATCAATTCTTCTGTGCTCAGCTGTCTTCACCATCCAACTCTCACATCCATACATGAATACTGGAAAAATCATAACCTTGACTAGACGGACCTTTGTTGGCAAAGTAATGTCTCTGCTTTTTAATATGTTGTCTAGGTTGGTCATAATTTTCCTTCCAAGGAGCAAGTGTCTTTTAATTTCATGGCTGCAATCACCATCTGCAGTGATTTTGGAGCCCATAAAAATAAAGTCAGCCACTGTTTCCACTTTTGCCCCATCTATCTGTCATGATGTGAATGGACCAGATGCCATGATCTTAATTTTCTGAATGTTGAGCTTTAAGTCAACTTTTTCACTCTCCTCTTTCACTTTCATCAAGAGGCTCTTTAGTTCTTCTTCACTTTCTGCCAGAAGGGTGGTGCCATCTGCATATCTGAGGTTATTGATTTTCTCCGGGCAATTTTGATTCTAGCTTGTGCTTCCACCAGCCCAGCATTTCTCATGATG
>ML663566.1:4359398-4453326 GCA_007570785.1 Antilocapra americana
CCCTGCTTATTTAAATTATATGCAGAGTACATCATGAGAAATGCTGGACCGGAGGAAGCACAAACTGGGATCAAGATTGCCAGGAGAAATATCATTGACCTCAGATATGCAGATGACACCACCCTTCTGGCAGAAAATGAAGAACTAAAGAGCCTCTTGATGAAAGTGAAAGAGGAGAGTGAAAAAGTTGACTTAAAGCTCAACATTCAGAAAACTAAGATCATGGCATCTGGTCCCATCACTTCATTGCAAATAGATGGGGAAACAGTGGAAACAGTGGCGGACTTTATTTTGGAGGGGCTCCAAAATCACTGTAGATGGTGATTGTAGCCATGAAATTAAAAGACACTTACTCCTTGGAAGGAAAGTTATGACCAACTTAGACAGCATATTAAAAAGCAAAGACATTACTTTGCCAACAAAGGTCCGTCTAGTCAAGGCTATGGTTTTTCCAGTATTCATGTATGGATGTGAGAGTTGGATTATGAAGAAAGCTGAGCACCCAAGAATTAATGCACTTGAACCATGGTGTTGAAGAAGACTCTTGCGAGTCCCTTGGACTGCAAGGAGATCCAACCAGTCCATCCTAAAGGAAATCAGTCCTGAGTGTTCATTGGAAGGACTGATGTTGAAGCTGAAACTGCAATACTTTGGCCACCGATGGGAAGAGCTGACTCATTAGAAAACTCCCTAATGCTGGGAAAGATTGAAGGCAGGAGGAGAAGGGACGACAGAGGATGAGATGGTTGGATGGCATCACCGACTCAACGGACATGAGTTTGGGTGAACTCTGGGAGTTGGTGATGGACAAGGAGGCCTGGCATGATGTGGTTTATGGGGTCACAAAGAGTCAGACACGAATGAGCAACTGAACTGAACTGAACCGAACCATATAACCTACCAGCTACAAACTCCATAGAACCATGTTTTTATTTTTCTTCACTCTTTTCTCAGCCTTATTTCTACCATAAAGAGATCCTAAATGAAAATCTATTAAAGGAATGTTGAATAAACTATGCAATCATACTACTAAAGTTTTTTTCTTTCCCTTTAGCTATCTTTTAGCTTCAGCAGAATTTGAAGACTCTACAAGAAATCAGAGAAATAAATCAATTATACAGTCTAATGTAGCTCATGTTTGGTTTCTAGTTCCCTGTACTTCTGTGTTCCACAGGTTTAAAAACTCAGTATTAATGGGTTACTAGACTGGTGGCTCTTCCTATTGTTTAGCATACCCGATATTCTATGTCACTCTGGACTTTGACAATTACATAAGATTAGCACAATCCATACTTATATGTACTAGCTCTTTAAACTACCCTATTTGAGCTTCGGAGGTTTAAATGAATTATTTGAAATTTGTGTATTACTAGTGTCAAGGATAAATACACATTAATTTATTTCATGCTTTATTAAAATGCATGAGGAGACCTGTAAAATATATCAGGATAAAAAGTTCCCAAAATCTCATCGTTTGACTTTAAATTTTCCTCTTCTACCTAATTGTGGAACAATTAATGTGAAAGATGACCTTCTTAAGAGTTTTCACTTTCAAAAATGTTCATCATGCATTCATCAAATAAACTGCTCCAAAATTTTTCAGGTTATCTCATTGGATATTTGCTCTTAAGTTGCAAATGTGATATCCTATTTGTATTCATGTCCAACTACCATGAAAATTTAATATGTAAAATAGCAGTTAGTCCTTTCAAAAGCCTAGACTCATTACATAAAATTGAAATAGTGTAAATTAAAATTTAAAAAATGGTATTTTGTCATTAACAGTAATATTTTTTCATGTAAATTTGTGTAAGTCTAATAATATCTTACCTCACAAAACATAGTTTATATCACAGTAAACAGAAATTGAGAGTAATATAAATTCCCTTCATAATGTATATACCTATTTAATCTCTATCTTCAATCAAAATTTCAATAACCTAAATGAGAATCATTGTCATTACATTTCAGTTAAAACATGAACAAGCCAAAAAACAACACACAGCAGAGGAGAGGAAGACCTGCAGTAAAATAATCTTGTACTGTTGCAAAACTACTTTGAAATTGCTATGCTCCCAAGTGTACAATGCTCAGATACAGAAACTCAAATACATCTAAACCACTTACATTGAATGATAGTATTCTTGACATATATAGCAATACACCTGTTTGAAGATATTTATCAACCACCATTCTGTTAAAAATTGTGGACTGAATGACAACTTTTACTGAAAGTATATCTTTACACTCAGAGAGACATGGTATGATAAAGCTATAATGGAGTGCAGAGATTAGAAGTCAATGTTTAAAAAGTCATTTGTCTTTATCAATCTATTCCTTCAGAGATAGTATGGAATTGACAAATGTAATGTCCTCCTGGGTGGGGCTGAAGCATTTTGTTCCATTCATAGAGCAGTCATAACATGACCATTTGACTTCAGTTAGAGATTGTTCAGTCATTGCTTAAATATTTGCAACATGAATAAGCAATTTAAAACAGAAAGTTTCAGTTATATTCAAAGACTATTTAAAAACACAAATTCTTATGAACTTGCAGAAGAATATTGAAACAAATAAATGCATTTTTTTTTCTGATTTAATTCAGTGTTTCTTCTCATGGGGACCCAGCCTTTATATAACACAATATACACAGAAGCAGTGAGGCACTGAGGAATGACAAATATCTACATTTAAATACTACTTTCAAGAGTATGAGTTCTCTCTGTAAGACAAATCCTTTAGCATCTCTGAGATAATTTTGTCTATCCTGAAGCAAGACTATGAGACTTGGAGATAATAAATATAAATTGACCAACCATGCTGACTCCAGACACAAAACACGGGGTGGATGTATTAGATGGTCAAAAAGAATCCTACATCTCTTAAAATATTTTTCATCTCTACAAGATGGCAGAGAATTAAAGAATAAGAGCAGAAATATTTGGCAGAATTATGGAGGAACAGAGAATCTTTCTTAAACAAGAAACTGAAGTAGAGTTGGCCTTTGAACAACACTAGCTTGAACTTCACAGGTCCAAATAGAGTCAGATTTTTTTTTCAATGGTAAATACTACAGTATTGCTCCACCAGTGGTTGGTTGAATGTTAGGATTCAGAGGAACCAGGGATGTGGAAAGAGGGCTAACTGTAAATTATATGTGAATTTTGAACAGCTTGGAGGGGAGGTCCCTCTAACCCCCGTTCAAGGATCAACTGTAGTAGAAAGGAAAGAAAGATAATTAGCATTTAAATGGAGCCACTTTTGTGGTACAGAATAGAGCTGTACCTATGCTGTACAATTCTTACCCAAATCCTGTAAAGTAGATATTTTAAACTTCAGATCGCTCAGGAGAGTCCAGAGGAACCAAGAGCTTAATATAATCCTCTTGTTGACTCCAAAGCCCATGTTCATGCTGCCTAAGGCTGGGTTCCAGAATCTCTGTAACTGTTGGCCATTATTTAGGAAAAGCATTCCCTGGGAAAAGCCTAGACCTGCCTTCTAATAAAGGGCAAAAGACAGGGCCCAGGCAGAGGAAAGTTGGACCTAATGAGCTTATCCACATGTGACTGGAACTGAGGACACATAGACTTTTTGTCCAAATTTTCAGGGGGCACAAGATGGCAGATACTGTTCTGTGATATCCTGATTCTTAATCCAGATGGTCGTTGGTATACAAGTGTGGTAACTTCCAGAAAATATATCAATCTATATCCTTTTAATTTTTGCATTTACGTATATATTTATATAGGCAAGCATGCTTAGTCACTCAGTCATGTCCAACTCTTTGCAGCCCCATGGACTGTAGCCTGCCAGGTCTCTGTCCATGGGATTCTTCAGGCAAGAATACTGGAGTGGGTTGCCATTTTATTCTCCAATATATTTATGTATACACACATATTTTTATATATGCCCACAATATGTATTTATATATTCATTTCAATCAAGTCAGCAAAACAAACAAACAAACAAAAAATCAATGTCCAGTGTGTACTTAGAATAAAGGAATCTGGAACTAGCCTGAATGGAGTCAGATACAGCTCACCCAATGAAATGGCATGTAAGCTTTGACCTGAAAGAAGTATCTAGTCAGTTACATGACATTAAAAATGTGTAGAAAATGATATAGAGGTGAAGGGACTGTTCACAAAGGGACAAGGAGATTGAGAGACCAGCCAGAGAATCCCTGGAGTGATCTGGATAAAGCAAGCTGCTTTATTACTGATATATTTCATGAGTAAAATAAGAACCATTACTAAGAATATGCAAAGTCAATAACTTTTACAAGGAAGCAAATGTTAAAATCTCACTTCTTAAGTTAATAATAGTCATAATCCAAAACTTTTTTGCAGGAATACAAAGTATCCTTTATGCTTAGAATACTTAAAGGGAAGTCATGTGATGTGAGAAAAGTTTTTTTAATTGATTGCTTTTGTACATTCTGTGAAATACACTTTTAAGAATTTACTCCTTAGCAGCAAAATTGACATTTTGCAATAAGTGTGGCACTTCTATTATAGTGAGACTAAGGGAGTTTTTTTAGGGATAGACCAAAGCAGAAAAGATTTACATTCAGTTTTTAAATAATCAAATAAGAACAGAATTTCTCAAGTTAGCTCAAAATCTCTTGCTGTCTATGATTAAGAATTAGTTGGGACAGAGAACAAAGTAGTGTGATTAAAGTCTGGACTTTTCTGAGAATCTACAAAATTTACTCTTATTTAAGGGAATTACTATCAAGGTATCATCCATCAAGCATCACTCCTAGCATCACCTGGGTACTAGTTAGAAATGAAAATTCTTAGGCCCTAACTCAAATCCATTGAATTGGAAACTCTTGAAGTAGACCTAGCATTCTGTTTTACAAGCCCTCTAGGTGATCCTGATGAAAGCTACATTTTGAGAATGAATACTTACAACTTCCTGTTGGAAACTGCACAGTAGAAGGAGACCATGCATATTGAAGAATCAATCCCCTGAAGATATCTAGTCACATTTTAGTATGGTTTCTGTACATGTTGGCAACATTCCCCAGCAACTTTCAGGTTAGATCCTTTCTTCCAACACATAACCCAGAGCAATAATCCATCTTTCCCTTATCTTACTCCAGCAACAACTCTTCATTCTTCAGTTTATGGTCACCTGACTTCAAACCAGAGAATCTACTTCACTTATGTTATTCCCTTGAGCTCCTCATTGGTGTCAAGTCATGGTCATCAGTTGCACAATTGTTTGTTTATTACCTATCTTCTACCGTAATTTAATCTCCACTAGGAAGATGATTTTTCTCTTTTGTTCACTGTTACATCTGCAGTGCCTGGAAGAGTACCTGGTACCGATCAGCGGTTCAAAAAAGTGTTTTTGAATGACTGAAATAACATGCTTTCATTTCTCATCCCACACTTCTTTGAAGCACTTTTTAAGGTTAACAAATGTCATTAAAATCGACATTCAAAACCATCAAATCTCTACCCTTGATGTCAAAAATACTTCATTCTTCTGATTTTCTTCATATGCATCTCCGCCTTCTCTCCATTCTCCTTTACTGGAGATATTTTTGTTTCTGGGCAAGCCCAACTATTTACAGAGGCAAAAAATGGTGGTCATTAAAGAAGGCAAATTTTGAATTCAGAATTGAAGCAAATTGTCCTCTACAAGCTGCGTTTTTCTCTTCTATAAATTTGTGTCCTGATACTGTTTATCTTGTAGCATTATTCTGAAGACTATATGGAATGATATTTGTAAATTATTTCAGCTGACCCTTACTAAATTTTTTGTTCTTTGGTATTGATCTTCTGTACATGATGGAAATCAGTAACCTCCAACTTTTAATGACGCTTCAGATCCATATTTTCAATGTCCTCCTATCAACACAGAGATATCACCTGAAATCTTTCTATTTGTTTAATTCCAAGCTCATTAGTTTTCCTCCTCATTCAGATGATGTGGCTTCTTTGGCTGGATGCTTTTTTCTCAACTTCCATATCCCTAGCATGTTGTCCATAATTCTTTTTTTTTAAATTAATTTATTAATTTATTTTCTTTACATTATTGTGTTGGTTTTGCCATACATTGACATGAATCCGCTATGGGTATACATGTGCTCCCCTTCCAGAATCCCCCTCCCACCTCCCTCCCGATTCCATTTCTCTGGGTCATCCCGGTGCACCAGCCCTGAGCACCCTGTATCATGCATCAAACCTGGGCTGGCGAGTCATTTCACATATGATAATTTACATGTTTCAATGCCGTTCTCCCATATCATCCCACCTTTGCCCTCATCCTTTCACATTCATTTTGTTTCCCACTGCTACACAGATGGTACAGATGTGTAGAGATGTATATTACAATAACCTGCAAAAGTTGCATGTATTCTCTCCTTCCTGAGTTCAATATTTTACCTTTCTGCAACCAGAGAGCTTCTTCTGGAACACAAATATGTCATTAAAACTGTTAACTGCATTCTCACTTTTTGGGGTCCAGGAGCATCAAGCTTGTTTAGTGTTATTCCAGTCCTCTAATGCAAAGGGGACTTTCCTCCCTGAAGCATGCCAGAGTTACTGTGTATAAGCGCCCTAGGATAGCAGCAACAGGCAGATGCACATGGTCATGCAAGTCTGGATAAAACTCAGATGGCCCTACATTTGGTCCTGATATGAGATCCCAAATGCTTATGAAGGCCTCACACAAATATGTCTTGTAAGTTCAACTCATTTCCTATTTTCTTCTGGACTATTTTTTAAAAAATATACCCCTATTATGATTTTCTGGTTTCTCAGTCCTTATAATATAACATCTCCTACTTTCCATCAATTCTAGGGTTCCTGGAGTCACATTTCACCTTTCCAAAAAAATCTTATCTTTTTTTTTCTCACTTGGCATTTCATTAAAATTACAATACAATTTTTTCCCCCTGATCCAAAGGACAGAAGGGGTTTTAACTTCAAATATGCCTGGGATGCAAAGAAATATATTTGCCCTATATCTTTCTTATGTATTTTTGTTGTTCAGTAGCTAAGTCATGTTCAATTCTTTGAGACTCCATGGTCATATGCCAAACTTCTTATGCATTCAAGAAAGTAAAACCAACACAAAAGTGATTGAGTGTCTAAATCCTATTATTAAAAGAGAAATTCTTAATATGGTCCACATTGTCTATCCTTGCCAGCCCTTAGCTGTCTCTTCAGTCTCCTCTCAGACCAGGACAATTTATATGAGTTCCTTAGACTTGCCATGCCCTGTTTTGCCACCAGAACTGCACATGCTTTTTCCATAGTTTGAAGTACCCTTGCTTTTCTTCTCTACTTCATCCTTACTGTTCTTTTCTCAAATGTCATCTTTCATCTCATCTCCTTGACTACGTAAACAAACAAACAAAAAATCACTATTTTACACTGTAACTATTTAACAGCACTATACTCTTAGGTATGAGACTTATAGTAAGCACCCAACAAATGTTAACAAAATCCAAATTAGCAAATATGTTAATAAATTGCTTGTGTAGGGTCCGTGCAGGAATGTGCAATCACGTTTTTCTTTTTTTCTCACTATTACTGAGAAGTTGTTGACTCAAATTTCTTCCCTAGAATGTTTATATTTCCTGTTGAATCCATTGTTATGATCTCAAATCTCAAATATAGTTACATTACTTTTCTGCTTAAAATTCTTCATTGTCTCTTCATGTGCATAAGGAATAAATACAAATATCTTGGCATAGTAATGTCCTCTCAAGTCTGAAGTCTTTGTCATTTATCTGTTTATGAGAATCTCCACAAAATATCTTCTGTGTTAAATGCAGCAAAATATATACTGTTCCATAGATATTTACTCCAACTTCCTAAAGACTGATAAATATATACAAGGGAAACTGAAAACACACTGCAATCAATACAGGTCAGAATCAAAGAATTAAAAGGACTGAGAAAACCTAGTTTCTCTTAATATTTCAAAGAGAATTTCCTATGCCTATGCCACACATATTTTATTTCTTCATGTTTGCTTCTTTATTAATGTATTACTTAAATTTTTTAATAGCTGTATCCTATTTTTAAGTAATGTAGGTTTATTTGTAAACATGTTGCAAATAAACACTATTCACTGAATGATTGATCATTATAGCATTAATAATATATGCCAGTCAGCAACAGGGGAAACCGAGTTTATAACTTTTTGCATCAAAACATTAAAAATGAGAATAATTGGATACTTTTCTTACCAGTTCAACTGGATATGATGGTAGTTAAAAGAACTCCTGCAATATTTAATTGAATACTGACTGTGTATATGGAACACTGTTAAGCCTAAAGGAAGAATGTAAATGTGATTAGAAGGAGACCACTGTCCTCATGAAGCTTAGTTTCTCATGAGTGGGCAGGCACATCATTACATTAATATAAGGCACATAGCATAAAGTGCCAAAAAATCAATAAAAGACAAAGTGCCTACACAGAGTCTGGGGAGAAAGAGATTAATTTTTACTGAGAAGAGTGCAGATGACTTATTTGTATACATGACATTTGACCTGAGTCAAAGAAAGAGAAATATTTCATTAGTCAGAAACAGGGAAATAGGTCACTCCAGGCTAAGGGGGAAGTAGGAGGCATAACACAGAGCTGCGAAAGGGCACAACCTCTTCGGAGAAAGGCAGCTAAACAGCCAAGCTGGAGGTTAGATGGGCCTTCTGTAAGAAAGTGATTCATAAGGTGAGATGAGGTGTAAGAGACAGATGAGGTCAGGCTGTGAAGTCATGAATACCTTTCAAAAAAAATTTTTATGCATACGGCAAGGGGCAATGGGAAATACCATATTAAAAAATTTTGTTTCATTTCTTTATTGCATTCAAATTGGCCAAGATTTAATTTTCAGCTATTCTACCTATTATCTCTATGACATTGGGAAACACAAAGAACTATGTTAGCCTTCATCTCTTTTTCTATACAGAGAGATGGAACCAAGTAAATTATGTTTTGTTTTCTGAATATTCACCCTGTTCAGGCTCTGTTCCAGAGCTGATGCTATATCAGTGAACAACAACAAAAAAGTTCCAAGTTTCCATCAAGATTAAATTTTTGAGGAGAGGAAACATTTGAAGAATTAAATGTATATACAGCGTAAAATGTGGAGATGTGCGTCAGTTACTCAGTCGTGTCTGACTCTTTGCAAACCCATGGACTATAGCCTGCCAGGCTCCTCTATCCATGGAATTCTCCAGTCAAGAATACTGGAGTGGGTAGCCATTCCCTTCCCTAGGGGATCTTCCTGACCCAGGGATTGAACCTCTGTCTCCAGCATTGCAGGCAGATTCTTTTCCACCTGAGTATGAATTGAACTAAAGCAGAGTTAGGGGATAGAGTGATAGAGGTCACTATTCTATTTTTTAAATCTTTATTGATTTTTATTTGCTTATTTTGCTGCACCAGGTCTTAGTTGTGGCATCAGGATCTTCTATTTTGGTTGGGGCAAGCAGATATTTAGTTGAAGTATATGGAAGGAATCTAGTTCCATCACCAGGAGTTGAACCCAGGTTCCCTGCACTAGGAGTGCAGAGTCTTAGTCATTGGACTACCAGGGAAGTCTTTGGAGGCCACTATTTTTAGTGAAGTAGTTAGGGTAGAACTCATTGAGGAGAAAACTGCCTGTAGGTTCTCATTAGGCTTTGTATTATTGAAAGTCCAGGAAGAAAACTACCTGAGGTAGGAATATGCTTGGCATATTCACAGAAGAGCCAAGAGGCCAGTATAGGTGAATAGGGGTAGAGTGGAGGGGATAAGGTCAGAGGAGTGGACAGGGACCAAATGCAATGAAGCCTGGAGACCATGCAAAGAACTTGGATTTAATCCTGGGTAATTAAAAAACTTATTGGAGGTATTGGATATAGCTGTGATAAGTTCTTTCCTCCACGTTGGTAGGATTACTCTGGCTGGTTTATGGAGAATAAATGAGCGTTATATAAGTAAAAGAAAATGCAATGAGACTATTGGAAGAATCTGTGTGAATGAAAGTGATGGCTTGAATGAAGGCCATAGCTGCACAGTGGAACAAGTTCAGTGGTTCAGTTCGGTAGCTCAGTCGTGTCTGACTCTTTGCAACCCCATGGACTGCAGCACGCCAGGCTTCCATCACCAATTTCCATCACCAACTCCCAGAGCTTGCTCAATCTCATGTCTAACCAGTTTGTGATGCCATCCAACCATCTCATCGTCAGTCACCCCCTTCTCCTCCCACCTTCAATCCATCCCAGCATCAGGGTATTTTCCAGTGAGTCAGTTCTTCACATCAGGTGGCCAAAGAATTGGAGTTTAAGCTTCATCAGTCCTTCAAATGACTGAGAACATGAGAGTGTTCAATATTAGCACCTGAGGAGGTATGGCCAATGAGGAAGGAAAACAAAATCAAGAGACAGAGAGTATCACAAGAAATGTAGAGAAAGTGCATTAAGAAGAGAGAAGTGATCAACTGTGTCATATGTTACTAACAATTCAAATAAGCTGAAAACTCAGAACTTCAGCTATCTGGGGTTCTTGATGAGGGCAATCTAGACAGTTTGAGTGGAGGAGTGATAATTTGGTAGGCTAAAAATCTTTCCTACCAAAAGTCCCATTACAATATTATAAATCTATTTCCTACTAAAATACTCAAAATATTTAACAAAATTTCCAACTTTTTAAACATTAAAAAAAGAAACTTATTTTTAAACAAACATGCATACACACACAAACATGGATGGACTAAGTACATAAAGGAAAATTTTGAAGGTCAAAACAAAGAACCAAAAACCAAAATGGAACAGTGTTTTCAAGGTAAGCCTGTCACATATGTATTTTTGTTGTGTTTTTCACTTTGCTTTTTTGTTATTCATTTTTATCTGTGGATATTTCTGGTGAATTTTGATTGAATTCTGGATGTGTATGAAATATTAGAGGGATATTTTGAGGCTCTGAAACATCTTTCCTAGAGAGAATTCTTTGCTTTTGGCAGGCAGTTAGTGGAAGGGCAAATCTCCTTAATCCAAGTAGAACTTAAGTTGATTCAAACTTAGGTTTATCTATTTATTGTTCATTCTTTTCCTGGCATTCACAACTAAAATCCCAAAGTTTTACCAAGCCCTCTTCTCTTGGCATGCCAGCAGTCCAGTGTTGTTCTGCATTCCTGTAAGATGCTTAAAAGATTTTCTGTGCTGCTAAATGTCCCACTTACCATATTCTTTCTGGCTTCTCAGCCTCCTGGCTTCTGATTAATGCGTAGGAGAAAAGCCTAGAACATTAGGCTCACTTATCTTCAAGAGCACTCTGTCTTGTTAGCATTTTAACTCCATCAAATAGATTCCTTTAAAATATTTTTTTCAATTTGCATGATTTTCTTTCTATCACTAGGAGAGTTGATCTGAAATAAGCCAAGGTACCAATGCCATAAATAGAAAGCCCAAAGATGGAATTTTACTTCCAGGAAGACAACTGGGAATATAATTTGTAAAAGAGCTTACAGGCATCTTCAGATATTTCCTTGAAACTCTGCTCTATGGACTAACCTGGGTGGTGGGCCTTGTTTTATTTTTAGGCTAGATATATGCATATAAATCTTGCATATCCTATAGTATAGATCATATATCCTTAAAAATTGTAGAGAATTGGAAAATGCAATGGAATCATCAAATATAGAGAAGTTTTTTATTTTGTTTCAAAGGGCAAGCAATAATTTGGACATTATTTGAAAGACCATGGAGTAGAAGGAGAAACTGATCATTTTAAGAAGTCTGCACTTTAGAATATTCTCATGCTGATGTGTGGTAGTGTGGAGATTGCATTAATTCCTTATGTGAAGCACAGAGCAAAGTGCATGTAGTTATATCTAGAGTGTAATGCATTTAAATTTCTTTATAGCCATAATATCATTTAAAAATTCCAGCTGCAGGAAGAGTAGATGGGCAGTAGCAAAAGGAGTGGAAACCAAAGAAATCATGTTGAAGTCTTAGAAAAGATAGAGTTAAAGATGAGGTTAGGTGTGAAGGAAAGTGAAGAGTTAGATGTAACTCTTAGATTTCTAAACTCCATAATTCAGAAGTAAGCAAGCTAGTAATGGATTAGGAAATGCAATGACAATGTATTAAATTAACATCTAGTTCCAATTCCAATGAGGGAAGCAATAATATGCTTGAGAAACTGTTGTACTTTGATATGGTTTGTAAGTTGGTGTTGACACCAAGTGTAGCTATATGATCCCATGCTACAGAGATATAGCAGTTTTAACAGGGGCAAGCTGTTGGGTAAAGTTTGTGTCTGCTTGAATTTGGTGTGACTAACACTTAGTCCTGAGTCACACAAGGGTCAAATAGAAGCAACACAATTCTCTTTGTGAGGTGTTTAAATGTCATGATTTCTTTCTATTTTAAAGGCTTTAATTATCCAAATTAGTGTTCATATAGGGAATAAAATCTCAGAGGAAGATGGTTGAAATTCACATAATCCCTAAGGGATGTTACCTACTGGAATTGTTAGTTTGCATTAACTTGCAAATTTTGGTTTCCAAGAGCACAACAGATCTGCTTGAGATGAGAGTGTTTGCTAGCTGATTGATTATTCTGTGCCATTTAGAATAGTCCCTTATGTACAGAACTGAAGCCAGTGTCACTCAGAGGGTTAAACAGTTATGAAATGTGAGAATTTATGGGAGGATAATTATAATTTATTTTCATTTCACCTGGCATTAAAACTTATTATCAGTTATCAGTACTAGTATTTTTCTAAAGGGGAGAAACTTTTATGATAAAAATGTTTTTAGAAAAATTGTCTTCCTATAAAATGTGCCATATCCCATTTGTGGCTCACTGTATTTTAGAGCCATCAGTCTCTTGAAGCAATAAATTTGTGTTGTATACTCCATAAGCTCCTGTGATAACATTTTATATTGCTTGTCTGCTGCCTGAAGGAAGGTAAAATATTATTTCAAGGTGCATTTTGCATCCAAAGAGACTAATCTTGCTTATTGTAATTGTCGCATTTTTACTCCTGGGCAACAGTGATTAGATGTGAATGAGAAAGATTTGTTTCCTTTTTTCAAGGAAAGGAGGAGAGAAGAGATGGAAGAAGAGAGAAAAATGGGAAGGAGAGATAGATTAGTAAAATCTTGGGAGGCAGGTAATAAGCAGGGAATTGTTTACTGAGGAAATCTATCCTTCAGGGGTGATTGGCTGAAATGTCTTATAAGAACAGCAAGCAAGCATTTTCACATTTTTGCTTTGTGATGAACATTATGATTCTAACTCTGTCACCCTCAAATCTCCACTATCACTTTATGAGAGGTAATTTTTTGTTTGTTTTGTTCATGGTTCCTTAGGAGGAAGTTAGGTATCATGTTTGGTGTTTTGGGTTGAATTGTGTCCCCATAAAATTTATATGTTGAAATCCTAACTATCACTATCTCAGGATGTAACCTTATTTGGAAATAGTGTCACTGAGGATATAAGTAAGATTCAAGTCATACTGGAGTAGGTGCCTGCTGAGTCACTTCAGTTATGTCAGACTCTTTGCAACCCATTGGACTGTAGACCACCAGGCTCCTCTGTCCATGGGATTTTTTCAGGCAAGAATATGAAGTGGGTTGCCATTTCCTTCTCCAGGGGATCTTCCTGACCTAGGGATCGAACCTGCGTCTCCTGTGTCTCCTGCATTGTGGGTGGGATACTTTACCTTCTGAACCATCAGGGACTGGAGTAGCGTGGGCCTCTAATTCGATAAGACAGGTGCCTTTATAAAAAGAGCGCAATGTGAAGAGAGAGAGATTAACAGAGAGAAGATGGTATGAAGATAAAGGAAGGAACACTCCAGAAAGCTAAATTGCCAGTAACTCACCAGAAAGCAAAGAGATACATGGAAGAGAATTTTACCGAAAGCCCTCTAAAGGAACCACCTCTGCAGACAACTTGATCTTGTACTTATAGTTTCTAGAGCTGTGGTACAAAACATACCTGTAGTTTAAGCTCCCCAGTTTATGTTGCTTTGCTATGGCAGCCCTAGCCAGCTAATATCTTTTAACCTGGTGAAGATGAGAAACAGCATGAAGGCCATTTGTTTCTCAGAGATGAAAACATTTGGTGTTAGTTTGGGTCCTCTGAGAGGTAAATACCAAGTGGGGTTAGATGTCTAAGATAGGTTATGGGAGAAAAGCCTATGGGACATAAGAGGACAGAGGGAGAGTGTTTGGAATACAGCGCAAGTCTGAAGCTTGCAAAAATGAAGTGGGTCAGAAAGAAGGATTGGGTGGGTGGAGTCTCAGACTACAGTATATTTTTCAGAGAAAGGGTAGGCCAAGCTAATGGGGTCTCCTTGATCTCAAGTCACCCGTCACAGGAATTCCAAGTCTTGTAGGTGTGGGCTTTCTTAGTGTCTCTGCCACGCTCACTCACTGGCTGAGAGCAGCCTGGGGAGATAGGGCATCAGCACAAAGGCATCAGCAGGTATGGGGAGTTGCTGCTAGACTGTCAGTTAATCATGCTCCCCATGGCATGAGATCTGAGCGGTGCGCCTCCATGGCTGACACACCTGGGGGTCTGAAGAATCTTTAAGAGAGTCAATAATTTATTACTTGAGAGTTGGTTGAAATATGTTACATGTTTAAGGTATTCTCCAGATACGGTGATAGTGGAAAAAAATCTTGATAAAAATTTTAATAAGACAGCTCCTTTTCTATCAGGTGCTGATGGCCCCTGTGGACTAAACCCAGCTTCTGGCCTATTTTTTTGTAAGGCCTGTGAGTTTTTACACTTTTAAAGAGTAAAAAAAAAGGAGAAAAAGGTGGACCTGAAGAAAGAGGAGGAGGAGGATGGGGGAAGAGAGTCAAGAGAGACTATATGAGGTCTGTAAAGCCCAGTTCTTTAAAAAAAAAAAAAAAAAGAGGCTTACTGACCACTGTTGTGGAAGATACTTAAAATCGTAAATATTGAGGTTCTACGATGCCATGATACAGGATTCATGATCAGTTTCTCTTAAATCTATCCCTATAGGAATAAGCCAAGCAGGGCTGGGCATGAGGCAGTGAGTTGGGGCTGGGGCTGTAGGTCACACTCTGTTTAGAAGAAAGGAACATGGAATCACTACACACAACAGGCCTGCCTTCTCCTGGAAGTCACATACAATATTAGTGCAGGCTTCACTTTCTTATTTTCTTCTTTCCAGATGAGTGGGATTTTCATGTTATGTGTGGTAGGTGTGGCCCAGTCATAGCCACTGATCTGATGGAAAATGGATGATGGTGACCTGTGATCCATTAACCAACCTAACCCACGAGGTGTCAGCATATTCTGTTCAAGCCAGCTCATCCTTTGAGGCTTTCCTTAGACCTCATGAAAAATTCACTGATATTTGTTAGTTAACATTTAAGAGTGGGTTAACAAAATAATCTTTGAAACTATGTGCAAAAGAAATAATATGCTTTGAGAAGATTTAGATAAAAAGTGTATTATAAAATTAACCATTTTAAAGATAAATTACCAGCAAAAGGACAGACATAGATGTGGCTTTTACTACGAAAGAAAGGCACATTTTTGAGCAAAGAAACTATTTAAAATAGTCACTCAAGCTTCTGGGTTGGGAATAGACTGCATCAAATAAGGGAATACTATAAAAAGTCCAGAAATAAGTACAACACATATATATAGCCTATGTATAAATAAGTTGACTAAACCCAACTGTTCTCAGCCATCACTTATTCACCCTATAGCTTTAGGCCCAGTTGATTCTGCTTTCTCCTGACACTTTCTTCCCTTAGATTCCAGAATGGGAAAAGAATTAACAAATGGTATTGAAACAGTTGGCTACCTGTTATAAAAGATCTTACTCATTTTTTTTACATCAAAATAAACTCCAGATAGAACTTGATTAACATGGAAAATAATATTCGAAGAAAATAAGAGCATTTAAAATAAAAATTAGTAGTAAATGAAAAAAATATTGCAAGAAAATAGAACAGAGAGTTCATAAATGAAAAGTTGTATTGATGTCCATTATTAATATTCAATCATTTGTCCAATACTTATGTCATGTCTATTTTGTTTTAAAATATGAATTAGGCATTTGGGATATATCAGTGAATTTAATAGATCACAGAATATACCAGGTGTAAAACTCATCTTTGGGGAGGTGTCAAACAAGAAGCACAGTTACAAACAAGTAAATTATTGACTATTTTAGATGGTAAGTACACATGGATCATGGGTGCTGGAATAGGAATAGGTGCTTGCCGGCAGAATTTTTAAGTGTGGTCTGGGTAAACCTGATTGAAAAGGTGAAATTTAAGCAAAGATCAAAGTTGAGAGATTTAGCCTAGCAGGTATCTGTAGAGGCAGTGTCGTATGTAGAGTGAATAGCAGACAAAGACTCTATAATTAGACCATGTGTGACATGTTATAGGATAAGGAAGGTGTTCCACATGACTCGAGCATAACAGGTGTCTCCTTGGGGAGACAGTCAGTGGCCTCAAATTCCTGGCCTTGTGGAGAACTGTGACCATCACAATGAGAAAACACAGCACAGGTTTTCACACAGAGGAAAGATGATAATTCAACTTGGGTTTTAAAAGGATTATTGCTTAGTTTGACTATTTTAAATACGTCATATAGTGTTTGTCTAGACTTATTTCACTTAATGTCTTCCAGGTCCACCCATGTTGTTGCAAATGGCAGAATTTCCATCATTTTTAAGGTTGAATAATTGTATAAAAAGGTCTTCTTGACCCAGATGATCACAATGGTGTGATCACTCACCTAGAGCCAGACATCCTGGAATGTGGAGTCAAGTGGGTCTTAGGAAGCATCACTAGGAACAAAGCTAGTGGAGGTGATGAAAATCCAGTTGAGCATTTCAAATCCTAAAAGATGATGCTGTGAAAGTGCTGCACTCAATATGTCAGCAAATTTGGAAAACTCAGCAGTGACCACAGGACTGGAAAAGGTCAGTTTTCATTCCAATCCCAAACAAAGGCAATGCCAAAGAATGTTCAAACTACCTCACAATTGCACTTACCTCACATGCTAGTAAAGTAATGCTCAAAATTCTCCAAGCCAGATGTCAACAATATGTGAACCGTGAAATTCCAGATGTTCAAGCTGGTTTTAGAAAAGACAGAGGAACCTGAGACTAATTGCCAGCATTTGCTGGATCATTGAAAAAGCAAGAGAGTTCCAGAAAAATATCTATTTCTGCTTTATTGACTATGCCAAAGCCTTTGACTGTGTGGGTCATGATAAACTGTGGAAAATTCTGAAAGGAGATGGGAATACCAGCCCACCTGACCTGCCTCTTGTGAAATCTGTATTCAAGTCAGGGAGCAACAGTTAGAACTGGACATGGAACAACAGACTGGTTCCAAATAGGAAAAGGAGTATGTCAAGACTGTACATTGTCACCCTGCTTAACATATATGCAGACTACATCATGAGAAACACTGGGCTGGATGAAGCACAAGCTGGAATCATGATTGCCAGGAAAAATAACAACCTCCGATATACAGATGACACCACCCTTATGGCAGAAAGTGAAGAAGAATAAAAAGCCTCTTGATGAAAATGAAAGAGAGTGAAAAAGTTGGCTTAAAGCTCAACATTCAGAAAACTAAGATCATGGCATCCAGTCCCATTACTTCATGGCAAATAGATGGGGAAACAGTGGGAAAAGTGGCAGACTTTATTTTTTGGGGCTCCAAAATCACTGCAGATGGCGATTGAAGCCATGAAATTACAAGATGCTTACTCCTTGGAAGGAAAGTTATGACCAACCTAGACAACATATTAAAAAGCAGAGACACTACTTTGTCAACAAAGGTCCATCTAGTCAAGGTTATGGTTTTTCCCATTGGTCATGTATGGATGTGAGAGTTGGACGGTGAAGAAAGCTGAGTGCCAAAGAATTGATGCATTTGAACTGTAGTGTTGGAAAAGACTCTTGAGAGTCCCTTGGACTGCAAGGAGATCCAACAAGTCCATCCTAAAGGAGATTAGTCCTGGGTGTTCATTGGAAGGACTGATGTTGAAGCTGAAACTCCAATACTTTGGCCACCTGATTCAAAGAACTGACTCATTTGAAAAGACCCTGATGCTAAGAAAGATTGAAGGCGGGAGTAGTAGGGGATGGCAGAGAATTCGAGGGTTGGATTGCACCATCGACTCAGTGGGCATGGATTTGGGTAAACTCTGGGAGTTGGTTATGGACAGGGAGGCCTGGCGTGCTGCAATCCATGGGGTTGCAAAGAGTCAGTCATGACTGAGTGACTGAACTGAACTGTACCACATATGTATCCATTCATCTGTCAGTGGACATTTGGATTGTTTCCATACCTTGGCTATTATGAATAATGACTCCATGGATGACTATGGGAGTGCAAATAATGCTTCAAATCCTGATTTCTATTCTTTTAGACATGTTGGCTGAGTGGGATTGCTAGATCCTGTGATAGTTCTAGTTTTAATGTGGAAAGTGGGGAGGAATCTCCATACTGTGTTCCAAAGCAGCTGTACCATTTTACTTTCCTAACACTTTGAGTGTGGTGTTGCTTTGAGCAGTGTGTATGCATGTACAAACTCATCATATTGAATACATGCATCTTTTTTGTATAATATAAAGTATATATAATAGATATACTATTATCTATTATTATAATATATATTATATTATGATATATTATAATATAAAGTATATATAATTTTAATATAATATTATATATATATATATATATATATAAGTAGATATAAAGCTTTAAGAAAATGAAATTCATCTGGCTAATGGCATGGAAGTAGATTATATAGGACAAAGAAAGAAGCAGGTCTTTTTGTTTTTTAATTTTTCATAGCAATTCAGGTTAGAAATGAGGACAGACTCTGACCCAGCCAGGAATGTAGCAATGGTAATGATGAAAAGTTTTTATTCTGGATATGTTTTAAAGACAAAAGAATTTGATGACATATTGAATTTACATGAGAGAAAAACAAGAGTTGAAGGATGACTTCAATATTTTTTTTGATGTGGACTGTGTTGAAAGTCTTTATTGAATTTGTCACAATATTGCTTCTCTTTTATGTTTTGTTTTGGTTTTTTGGCTATGAGGTGTTTGTGATCTTAGCTCCCCAAGCAAGGATTAGACTCACACTCCCTGCATTGAGAGGCAGAGACTTAACCACTGGACTACCAGGGAAGTCCCACTCCAATGTTTTTTGATCTATGCCAATGGAAGGTGGATTTGCCAATAACTGTGATGGGGACGAAAGATGGAAGGAGTGGGTGGGTGTGATGGGAGAAAGCAAGCAAAGATAATCAGTTTGAAACATGTTGAATTTGAGATGTTTATTGGGCACCCACCCAACTGAAATTCTTAGTCATCAATTATGTATTTAATCTGGAGATCACAGAAAATTTAGAAGTAAATTTGGGGGATTATCTGAAACAATGAAAATTAATACAGTCCCTGAGAGAGAGTACAAATGTAAGAAAACAAGGACTGAGTTTTGAAGTATTAGAATTAAATGCTAGAGGATAAAAGATGAACCCAGTAAAGGAGACTGCAGAGAATCAGCCAATAAGGTTGAAGGAAATTCAGAAAATTGTGAAAGGTAAATTAAGAAAGGAGGTAGGTGTGGGGGGAAGAGAGAGAGAAAGAGAGAGAAGGAAGGAGGGAGAAGTCAACTGGATCTTCTGTATCAAGTAAGAAAAGGATTGAAAATTAGATTAGTAACAAGTGATCTTTGGCATCTTTGGGTGAGAGTGAGTTTGGTGGCTTCCTGGCTTGCCTGAGGTGAGTTAATAGAGCCTAGGAAGAGAGGAATGAAAACAACACAACTTTTGATGAGTTTTGCTGCAAAAAGAAGAAAGAAATGAGGAGGCAGGAAGGGGAAGTAGGGTCCTGATCAAGCTAATGGACCAAATAGACAATTCCATAAGAATAATCCAGTAGAAAGTAAAAAATACACAAGTATATGCATGATTTAGAAGCAAGAAAACAGCACTGTTGAGGTGATGGCATAATAGGATCTAGTACTTGTATAGAAGGGCTGGGTTTAGATAGAGGTTTGGTATGATCATCTGTGGCAACAGATAGGAGAAAATGAGGGCTAAATGCTGGTAGATGGTGGGGACATTTTGTTGGTAGAAACCTGTGAAGTTCTCTGCTGAAGCTTTCAATTTTTTCAGTGAAGCAGGAAGAAGTGTGAGGATTGAATTAGGTTATGTGTGTGAAGCACACAGCGTTCCTAACGTGTATTATAGTAATAAGTATATTGACATAGACAATATTCATAATATATCAATAATTAAAGATGTTTACAAATGGTATACAGGGTATAACCAAACATTTTTGAGTCTAAAAAATGTTTTTTGAGGATGAATACTATATATTAACAGTAGAAAGAATCTTGTGTTTAGTCTGAGTCCAAGAGTTAGAGTTGAAGAAAGCAAAGAACACTTTAAAACCTCAAATGCAAAATACTTTCAGGTGCAAATCAAAAGTCAGACTAGGTGCCAAGCTGGAACAAATCGAACATACTTTTGGAAGCTATGTCAGGGAAGGATATTTGGAAGAACCCAAAGAAATGTATCTACACTTACTGGTCTTTATGATGCCTTTAAGATATGAGTTTGAAGATGTGGTATTGTAGAGTGGAAGCTTTAAAAAGCAAAAAATCTCTTTTATTTCCCATTTAGGTTTGTAGTGATTATGGTATTGACTGGATAGATTAGAATGTCAGTTCTCCAGTTCCTGTGTGTTTATTACGTAGCTAAGAAACAGCTGCCATCAGATATGATTGGCAGTGGTCCTAGAGAGCTCCTAGTTAATGTTCTTTAATAAACCTTTACAAATTTATAATTGAGGTCATGACTTAGCCAGAAATTAAGTACAGGGGTGTTTAAGTTTGAAATAATTCCATGACTTGAAAGATGTACATTATAAAACATTTTTAATAATTTAAGTTACTTGAAGGCAAAAGTATTTTGAATTAGAATAAGTTTTAAAAATATTTTCAGTAAAAAGATAAGATTTTATGACATGTATTCTTTTATAAAATGTATTGCTCTGTAAACATTTTATTGCTATTTTCTTTTTTGGCAGTATCTTGATCCACACGATCCACAAGATAATTCGCTTGTAAGTTTCAATTTTCCCCTGTAACTGCATTTATATTTTATTCTATATATTTTTTGTTTGTTTGATTAGCTATTGAAGATAACCTATTGCTGTTTTACTAATGTTACAAACAGAAATTAATGTGGTTTTGGAAAACAGAGACTAATACAAAGCATTTTATTTTTAAATATACTTTTCAATTTCCCTTTGCATTTATTTTCTCTGTGCATCTTATGATCATAAGCAAGATACTTTTCATCTCAGAGACTTTCACTCCTCATTTGAAATGTGAGTCCAGACATCCCTGACTTAGGAGGCTTGGATTAAGGATTTTGAGTTTAAGATGGTGTGAAAGCATTAGGTATTCAGTAGGGACTGTACTTTGAATTTTGATTCTTTTCTTGGGCCAGTAATATGTGGTATGATTCTCTCATGATGCTGGGCAGAGGCCGGAGCATAGTTCCCGGTCAGCCACATGATCACTGAGTGGTACATGGCCAATAAACTCACAACTGTTCCACACGCAGACATCCATCTTATTTTTCACTTCCAGTACAGTATTCATTAAACTACATGTGAGATTTAACATTTTATTATAAAATAGGCTTTGTGGTAGATGATTTTGCCAATCTGTAGACTAATGCCTCATAAAACTCAGGGGTAAAGAACCCACTTAACAACCCAGGAGAGGTAGGTTTGATGCCTGGGTCAAGAGTATCCTCTGGAGGAGGAAATGGCAATCCACTCCAGTATTCTTGCCTGGTAAATTCCATGTACGGAGGAATTTGGTGGGCTATACTTCATGGAGTTGCAAAAGAGTTGGACACTACTAAGCAATTAAACAGCAAGGCTAATGGGAGTAACTGACCATGTTTAAGGTAGGCTAGGCTAAGCTAAAATGGTAGGTAAGTTGTATTAAATGCATTTTTGACTTGATCATTTCAACTTTACTAGGACATAATCTGATCATAAGGGGAAGAATATCTGAATATCAGACTACTCAGCAGGTACCTTCTTCAGTTCAGTTCAGTTCAGTTCAGTCACTCAGTTGTGTCGGACTCTTTGCCACCCCATGAACCGCAGCATGCCAGACCTCCCTGTCCATCACCAACTCCCAGAGCTTACCCAAACTCATGTCCACCGAGTCGGTGATGCCATCCAACCATCTATCCTCTGTAATCCCCTTCTCCTCCTGCCCTCAATACTTCCCAGCAGGCATCTTTTCAAACAAGTCAGCTCTTCAACTTTCAGAAATGATCTATGTTTATTTCTTCATAAGCCTTTTTTTATCTTTTCCATATTTATGAAAATTAGCAAGAGCAAGGGATGAATTTTTTTTTTAGTTTGCTTCTTTTACTGTAGGGCTAAATTAGATTCCTACTAAGATGATACCCTTTTCAGAAATCTACTCAGTGTATTATGGCTTATGAGGTCTTTCCAGTCTACCTGTAGGACACAAATAACTTCAGTCCTACAGTGAACTTTACAGATGGCCCTACTTACTTTCAATAGCTATTTCTCTAAGAAATAAAGTGTTCATTCTCAGTCATGTCCAACTCTATGTGACCCTATGGGCTAGCCCAACAAGGCTCCTTTGTCCATGGAATTCCCCAGGCAAGAATACTGGATAGTTTTTCTGTGTATTCTTGCCACTTCTTCTTAATATCTTCTAATTCTTTTAGGTCCATATCATTTCTATCCTTTACTGTGCCATATTTGCATGAAATATTCCCTTGGTATCTCTAATTTTCTTGAAGAGATCTCTAGTCTTTCCTATTCTACTGTTTTCTTCTATTTCTTTGCACTGATCACTGAGGAAGGCTTTCTTATCTCTCCTTGCTATTCATTGGAGCTTTGCATTCAGATGGGTATATCTTTCCTTTCCTCCTTTGCCTTTAGCTTCTCTTCTTTTCTCAGCTATTTGTGAGGCCTTCTTAGACAACCATCTTGCCTTTCTTTTTCTTGGGGATGGTCTTGATCCCTGCCTCCTGTACAATGTCAGGAACCCCCATCCATCATTTTTCAGGCACTCTATCAGACCTAATCCCTTGACTTTATCTGTCTAGGCTACCAGGTAATTTCTTATTATGCATACCCAGATAAGGACTTAATAAATAATACAAGGGGTGGCTTATCATCTAAGCCATCAGGTAATTCCTTGTTATGCATACCCAGATAAGGACTTTATCAGTAATACAAGGGGTACTTTGTGTAACTCTCTGGACTCTCTATATTGTTCCCTTCTCTCTAGTATTGTGCCCTATCAATTTGAGCTAGTATCTTGGCCTCCTTAAATTCCCATCTCAACCTCCTTAACTCTGCAATATCATAAGGCTCTGGTGGGGTACTGCATCTCTACATTGTCTCAACTATTGTCTCCAAGCTGAGGGAGTTGTAGGGCTCACTTCAGTGTATTCCTTCTCTAAGGGACCTCAGTCCTGCTCTGCTCATGTCTGAAATCCTTTTTACAGATACTTTGTCCAATTCCCTAGGTGTTAACATTGGGAATGGTAAAGCAGATCCTTGTTATGTCTTGAAGCTGTAACCTAAAAAATAAAATTTAAGTATATTTACTCTCATGGAAAATCATCATATGTGTAAAGAATAAATCTAAGGAAATATTTGGAAGTCATTTACAAAAGCCATACAATGTTATTAGGAGCCTTAAGGAAGACCTGACTCAGTGGAGGAATACACCATGTTCAAATATTCAAAGATTCAAAATTGTAAAGAGAACAAATCTCTCCAAATTAATTTATCGCCTTAATGCAATTTTATTTAAAATCCCAGTAGGTTATATAATGCAGTTTTACAAATCATTCTAATCATGTTCATCAAAATACAAAGGGAAAAGTACATCTGAGACAACTCTTGAAAAATAACACAGTATAAAGATTTAGTCCTTCAGAAATCAAGAAAGATTTTAAAGATACTTAAGTTAATACAGGATGAATCTGGTACAAAGGATAGCAAAGAGAACAACGGAACACAAGAGACCCCACACGTGAACACATGATTTATGACAAGCATTGTATTGCAAAATATTACAGACAAGATGTTCTTTTCAAAAAAAGGTTCTGGATGAATTGGATCTTCTTGTGGAAGAAATGAAACTTGACCTTTATCTCACACCGTACACAAAAATCTATTTCCCGTTGACTTTAGATCTAAAACATGAAAGGTATAATATTAAAGCTTTTAGAATACAGTAAAAAATATCTTTATAAATGTGGGCTAGGTAAGCAGGACACAAAATCTTGAATCTAAAGGAAAACAGTAGATTGGATAATATTAAAATTAAAGAATTCTGTTTGTGAGGTGGTCCCATTAAGGAAGTAGAAAAGAAAAAAAATCTACTGAGAAGAAAATATTTGCAACAAATAAATACAAGAAGTTGCAATGTATCAGTGTGGAAAAGGCAGACAACCTAGGAGAAAACTGAGGAAATACTTGAGGAAGGAATCACCAAAAGTTGGCATCCAAGTACACAAAAAGCTTGAAAATCTAATCAGGCATTAATAATGGGAAATGCAAATTAACATGACAATGAGATATTCTAATAGGTATCAGTATGGCTAAAATAAAATAATCTGCAAAGGAACCACCACTATATTCAAATATTGACCTCATAAAGCTAATACTGGATAAAAGAATCCAGATACATAAGTATATGTATGATATGGCTCTATTCATAAAGGTTAAAAACAAACAGGTAAAATGTGTTTACATATTTAGCAATTGTAATAAGAGTTACATTGCATAGAATGGGAAGTGTAGTAACTAGAAGTCAGCACAATAAGATCTTGTTTTTTATATCCTTTTCTGTTTTTGAGATGGGTGGTCAAGATATGAGAGCTCTGTTCACTTTGGGGCCATTCTTTTAACAGTCTGTAAGTTTATATATTGCTCTATGTGTTTGTTATATTTCAATTGATTAGAGTAAAAAAAGAGAAGAAATTGGAGAGAAAGGAAAGTTACTAGACCCAATAAATGATTTAAATCAAAGTGTTCACAAATTGTAATGCAGAATAAAATTTTAAAGGTCCATGTATAGGCTTACTTTCTGAAATTTCAATAAACTAGAAAAACCATAGCCATGATGAGATGGACCTTTGTTGGCAAAATAATGTCTCTGGTTTTTAATATGTTGTCTAGGTTGGTCATAAGTTTCCTTCCAAGGAGTAGCAGTCTTTTCATTTCATGGCTGCAATCCCCATCTACAGTGATTTTTGAACCCAGTAAAATAAAGTCAGCCACTGTTTCCTCTGATCTCAAAAACTTCTAGACAGAGGAGGAAAAAAAGGTCAGCTCCAAAGAAGGAAGGATAAATAACATCTGTAATTTTTTAAAAATCAAGTTTGGATTATAGGAGATAAAGGCAGAGTAACCTCAAATTCCTTAGGGAAAATGGCATTCAACCTGAAATTCTACACTGAGATAAACTGTCTAATTATAAATTCAAGATAACTACATTTTCTTAAATGACAGCATCTTAAACAACTATCCTTCACACATCATTTCAGAGGCAGATGCTCAGTACACAGGGGGCTTCCATGGTGGCTCGGATGGTAAAGAATCTGCCTGCAATGAGGAATACCCAGGTTCAATTCCTGGGTCAGAAAGATCCCCTGGAGAAGGGAATGGCAACTCACTCCAGTATTCTTGCCTGGAAAATTCCATGGAGAGAGGAGCCGGCAGATTATAGTCCATAGTGTCCCAAAGAGTTGGACACGACTGAGGGACTAATACTGCTCAGTGTTAGTAAAAAACAAGTGGGAACAGAGGCTGCAGAATGGCATAAACAGAGGCCATGACTAAATGACTAAAGAGCTCAGGGCAATTAAACCCTGGGATCATGCTTCTACAGTGGATCTTGTGTCGTAGATCATCTGAGCTGGCACAACGGAATACTATAGTCTGATGGCTTATAAACAAACAAACAAGACACATTTCTTACAGTTCTGGAGTCTGAGGAATCCAAGAGCAAGATTCCAGTAGATTCCAGGTCTGGTGACAGCTCACTGTTGATTTACTTATGGCTATCATTTCATTGGTAACCTCACATGGCCAGGGAAAGTCTCTGGGATCTCTTTCACAAGGGGCACTGACCTAGTTCATGAGCTTGGATCTAATCAGCTCCCAAAGTCCCCACTTCCAACTGCTATAACTCTTGGGGAAAAACTTTCAGTATATGAATGGGTGAGCACAAATATTTAATCTAAATTGGACCATTGAAAGTAGTTATGCTATGCTAAGTAATACTGGGGCTGAAATTGCCAGTGGCTCCAGAATGATCATCCAAAAAAGACATTGACTAGGCAATAGTCAAGTAACTGAATGCAAAAAAATTGCTGGAAGATAGACCAAGTGATATATTGGAGGAATTACCTCTTCATTCTCTTGCCATAGAACTGAACATTAGAAAATTCAGGAAAAAACAACAAACTCAACATAAGTAATAATCAAGGTCTACATATGAAACAAAGTACAATGTGTCATTATTGGGAACATCTAAAAGAATATAAGACAACAGAATCAGTCCTTGATGTTAGGAACATTCCTTTGTATATTATTCTTACCTTGACATTGGGCCTTACAAATGCTAGTAAAGATTGGAATGATTTTACTTCTGCTGTGTATTTTTGCCATGAAAGATATCTATACAGTCAGACTGATGTAAAAGCTTGTTTCCAACCTTCAGAAATTATCTGTGGACAAAGGACTAAATAGGTAATTATTTTCAAAGTAAAAAAAATGCTCACCTTGATAATATGTAAGTATAAGGAGATTCAAATGTTGAAAAGGGAGTGAGGAGTGGGGAAGAGATGTGGAGCAATTAGAGGGATATTAATAGTCACACCCAGTCAGTAATTAAGAAATAGAATGTCTAAAGAAGGTTATACAAGAAAGAGAGAACGTGCATCATCTGCAATTACTAAATAATCAATTGAAGCACTTCAGTTCAGTTTGGTCACTCAGTTGTGTCCTAATCTTTGTGACCCCATGAACCACAGCATGCCAGATCTCCCTGTCTATCACCAACTTCCGGAGTCCACCCAAATCCATGGTCATCGAGTTGATGATGCCATTTAGCCATCTCATCCTATCGTCCCTTTTTCCTCCTGCCCTCAATCTTTCCCAACATCAGTGTCTTTTCCAATGAGTCAGCTCTTCGCATCAGGTGGCCAAAGTATTGGAGTTTCAGCTTCAACATCAGTCCTTCCAATGAACACCCAGGACTGATCTCCTTTAGGATGGACTTGTTGGATCTCCTTGCAGTCCAAGGGACTCTCAAGAGTCTTCTCCAACACCACAGTTCAAAAGCATCAATTCTTCAGTGCTCAGCTTTCTTCACCATCCAGCTCTCACATCCATACATGACCACTGGAAAAACCATAGCCATGATGAGATGGACCTTTGTTGGCAAAATAATGTCTCTGGTTTTTAATATGCTGTCTAGGTTGGTCATAAGTTTCCTTCCAAGGAGTAGCAGTCTTTTAATTTCATGGCTGCAATCCCCATCTACAGTGATTTTTGAACCCAGTAAAATAAAGTCAGCCACTGTTTCCACTGTCTCCCCATCTATCTGCCATGAAGTGATGGGACTGGATGCCTTGATCTTAGTTTTCTGAATGTTTAGCTTTAAGCCAACTTTTTCACTCTCCTCTTTCACTTTCATCAAGAGGCTCTTTAGTTCTTCTTCACTTTCTGCCACTAAAAGTGATCTAAAATTTTGATCAAGTGGGCAAGAGGAGAGAGATGGGAAGTGGCAGAAAAGATGTGGAGTACCTTCATCTTTCAGAGCTGGAGTCAAGATAATGGAAAAAGTTAATACATTACAGAATAGCATATGTGCATGCCTTTTTGAATTATGGCCATTACTATCAGAATAACTAATAATAGATAAGCTTCAATGTATCACTAGTTGCCTCTGGAGACTTGAAAAAGTAATGGAGGATGTGGCAACTACTGGTTTTGAATGTAAATTCTTGGACATTATTAGTTTACATGTTTAAAAAATAATAAAAGTTTATAATTTCAAATAAATGCCTTCCATTTAATTTGAAGCCTTTATTTTTTTTATTTTTATTTTTTACTTTTTTATTTTTTCCTCTCTTTTATTGTTTTTGTCATACAATGCCATGATATCACCATGGGTTTACATATGCTCCCCCTCCAGAAACCCCTCCCTACCCCCTCCCTCCTCCCCCCCCCCCGGGAAATCTCGATGCACCAGCCCCGAGAATCAATCCTGGGCTGGCGATTGATTAGACGTATGATAATTAACATGTTTCAATGCCGTTCTCCCATATCATCCCACCCTTTCCCTCATTCACAGAGTCCACAAGTCTATTCTATACATCTGCGTTCCTTTTGCTGTCTCGCATGTTGGGTTCTCGTTACTGTCTTTAATAATATATCAAATCCTCCTGTCTTTTTCTGTGATTTTTTTTTCTTCAAAATGAATAATCTTTACTCTTGGGTAGTAACTAGATCATGTCCTTGGCCTGTCCTAACAAGATACATTCTTTTAGTTTCCTCTACAAATTAGCTAGTTAATGCTCTTCACAATTTGGAGAATTTTGCACCTTTGCCCTGTTACTCTTGTCGGTGCTCTTCTGGATCAACTAGCATTTCTTTCCTCACTCATCCTCACTGAGTGGATAGGGGTGATTTATGCAAGGTCAAAAGCTAGGACTTAAAAAAATTAAGTTGTCGTTGTCATTTAATCACTAAGTCCTGCCAAACTTTTTTGTTACCCCCATTAACTGCAGCCCTCCAGGCTCCTTTGTCTGTGGGATTTCCCAGGCAAGAATACTGGAGTGGGTTGCCATTTCCTTCCCCAAGGGATCTTCCCGATCCAGGGATCAAACCCATGTCTCCTGGATTGCAAGCGGATTCTTTACCACTGAGCCACTGGGGAAGTCAAGTTTGCCAATTGTGGTTTTGTCACATGATCATGAATAGATTATCTGCCAGTGCCTGCTGTGATGGCCTATTTTATGAAATGTAATCAGTCAGACCTACCAATTAACACTCGCTATGAAAAAGGGAAACTGAAGAGGAGCCTTTGAGATCCTGTCAGGGCAAACTTCTATTCATTCTATGCTGCTCTTTCCCCACGGTCTGGGACAGCATTCTGGAAAGCATTAAGCGACTACTGTTTCTGCTTTACCATTTCACTAGTCAAGTAAGCTGAAATAATTTCTCTATAAATGCCTAGTAAATAAGGTACATTTAGCAGAAATCAGATACAATTTACAATTGCAGAAGTGAAACAATATATACAGCAGTTGACCAAATGGATACCTGGCGTAGCTAAAGGGTAAGACAAATAATGGCCCCAAACAGTTGCTTTCCTTTATGTGACAGGAGACATGTTATTGGCACATTCCTTCAAAGAGATATTACCATTTTTTTCTAAGAAAGAATAGCTGCATTTTTTTTTTTAATGTGGATTTTGTTTGAAACTTTTTTTCATACGCCATTGGTCTTCCAAACTGCAGAGGTGATTTTGGGGGTCAAGCACAGTGTGACACTGATCAATCAATGACATTTTCAACTAATGCCGTAAAGTGTATTTCTGACACACTTCCAGTTGTTTCCATTTCATATAATAGCATCACACACATTCAGCAGAACAGATTGCTCATTAAATTTACTATCAATCTTTGGTTAGGTACATATAAAAGACGCTGAGGAAATTGGATTCATAATAATGCAATATCCCAATTATTGTTTTTTCTTTTCTCTGTGTGCTGCTGGTGTTAACACTGGCAAGCAGACTTTGCATCATCCAGATAGTATCTCATAGCATCAAATCCTTAAAGTTGAGAAAATTACATATACTACACATTTATAAACTCATGTATGACTCAATGAGAGAGTTAAACATCAACTGTTAATGTTCATTGCATAAAATTCCATTAAGGAATTGTTATGTGACATAAAATAGCAAAACTTATTATAGCTAAAGATTTCATAGAAAACTGACTGAAACATGTGTAACTCCAGTTATTCCTTTATTGAGCTTAATTCATTCAAAGCATAGTGGTTAACAGAAATGACTGTATCAGCATACCTGGGTGTGGCTATTGGTTTTGTAATTTACTAACAATGTGGCATTAAAATTGTTTCATCTACATCATAAGGTTGTTATAAATATTAAATGAATAATATGTAAAATATGTCAAACATGTAGCACAGACATGGTACAATTATGTCAGTGAATGATCTTATTCTTTCTTCATTCATGCATTTTATTTATTCAACAAGACATTTAATATGTCAGTAATTGATCAAAGTGTCATATATTTCAAATATTTTAGACACATTATTTGAAAAAAAAACCTTATAGATTACATAAGTAACCAACTATTTTTTAAGTGACCAGTATGTATAAAAAAACTGCTAAGTGTTTAGTGTATGCAAAATGTTCAGGATGCATTAACTGCTAAAGAGAAAATTGTGTTATTTTTTATATTAGAAAAATGAATAAAGATAACAGCCAACGTGACAAGGGGGAAAATCACGACAGTGCATGGGTATTTGAATAAGGTAATAATGACTATTATTAGTTGCTTCTGGGTATCATTTCATTCTTTATCCCAGTAATTTATCCAGTGTTACTTTAGTTAAGATTCTCATGGGCAATCAAAAATGAATGGATATGTTCTTAGAAATATACAACCTACTAAGACTCAATCATGAAGAAACAGAAAATTAGAACAGACTGATTACATTTGAATCAGGAATCAAAAGCTCCCAACAAACAAAATTCAAGACCAGAAGGCTTCATTGATGAATTCTACCAAATATTTGAAAAATTAATACCAATCTTTCTCAAATACTTATAAAAATAGGAGAGGCAACACTTCCAAACTCATTTCACAATGCCAGCATTATCCTCATACCAAAATCAGACTAGGACACCACAAGAAAATTATGGGCCATTAGCCTGATGAACTTAGATGCAAAAATCCTCAATAAAATATTAGCAAACTAAATTTAATGATACATTAAAAGGATTGTATGCAATGATCAAATGGGACTTATTCCAGATATCCAAAGATGGTACTATACCCACAGATCAATGTGATATGTTACATTAACAAAATAAAGAATTGAAATTATATGATCATCTTGAAAAACACCGAAAATACATTTAACAAAGTTCAAAATCCCTGATAAAAATTCTCAAACTTGGTATTGAGGGAATATATCTCAACTTAATACAGGCCATATATGACAAACCAACAGCTAACAAAATACTCATCTGTGAAATACTGAATGCTTTTCCTCTAAGATAAGAAATGAGAAAGGACATGCATACTAACCATTTTTATTCAACATAGTACTGCAAGTCCTGGCCAGAGCAATTAGACAGGAAAAAGAAATAAAAGGCATTCAAATTGGAAGGGAAGAAGTGAAACTGCCACTATTTGCAGATGACATGATATTATGTATAGAAAAACCTTAAGACTCCACCAAAAAAGCTATTAAAAGTATCAATGAATTCAGTAAATTTGTAGGATACAAAATCAATATACAAATTTGTTCCATTTCTATACACTAGTAACAAACTATCAGAAAGAGAGTTAAAAAATATATCATTTATAATTGCATCTGAAAGGATAAAATGACTGAGAATAAATTTTACCAAAGAGATGAAATATCTGTATGCTGAAAGCTATAAGACATTGATGAAATAAATTCAAGAAGACAAAAATAAATGGAATGATGTACTGTGGCTAAGAATTGGGAGACTTAATATTGTTAAAATGTCTACACTATCCAAAGTAATCTGCACACTCAGTTCAATCTCTATCAAATTCCAAAGAATTTTTCACATACATATTAATAAAGGAAGAAATTCTTGAATTTGGTTGGAGCTGCAACGGATCCCAAATAGCCAAAGCAAACTTGAGAAAGAAGACCAAAGTTGGAAGCATCATGCTCCCTGATTTCAAACTAGATGACAGAGAGCCCAGATATAAGTCCATGCTGTGTGCTGTACCCATCAGGTAGATATTTGCTCTGGCTGTGTTGAGAGCCACCTTGTGTGAGCCAGTGCACTCTCCAAGACCAAAGAGGTCATGGAAAGACCTGCTTTCTAAATACCCAGACAGACTGCTTCAAATATCTACTGAGTTTTTTGCTCATATTGTTCCCTGCTTACAGTCTATTCTCATTCATTCAAATCCTAATGTTCTTAAGTTCAGTTCAGTTCAACGGCTCAGTCATGTCCAACTCTTTTGTGACCCCATGGACTGCAGCATGCCAGGCTTCTCTGTCCATCACCAACTCCCGGAGCTTACTGAAACTCATGTCCATTGAGTTGATGATGCCATCCAAACATATCATCCTCTGTCATCCCCTTCTCCTTCTGGTTTCAGTCTTTCCCAGCATCAGGGCCTTTTCCAATGAGTCAGTTCTTTGCATCATGCAGCCAGAGGATTGGCATTTCAGCTTCAGCAACAGTCCTGCCAAAGAATATTCTGGACTGACTTCCTTTAGGATTGACTGGTTTTATCTCCTTGCAGTTCAAGGGACTCTCAAGAGTCTTCTCCAACACCAAAATTCAAAAGCATCAATTCTTCAGTGCTCTGTTTTCTTTATAGTCCAACTTTCATATCCATATGCGACTACTGGAAAAACCGTAGTTTTGACTAGATGGACCTTTGTTGGCAAAATAATGCCTCTGCTTTTTAATATGCTGTCTAGGTTGGTTATAGTTTTTCTTCAAAGGAGCAAATCTCTTTTAATTTCATGGCTGCAGTCATCATTTGCAGTGATTTGGGAGCCCCCCAAAATAAAGTCTGTCACTGTTTCCATTGTTTTCCCATCTATTTGCCATGTCAAACAACAGGGAGGAAACACAGCCCCACCCATCAACAGAAAATTGGATTAAAGATCTACTGAGCAGTTGAGTTATTTCAAATCCTAAAGGATGATGCTGTGAAAGTGCTGCAATCAGTATGTCAGCAAATTTGGAAAACTCAGCAGTGGCAACAAAACTTGAAAAGGTCAGTTTTCATTCCAATCCCAAAGAAAGGCAATGCCAAAGAATGCTCAAACTACTGCACAATTGCACTCATCTCACATGCTAGTAAAGTAACGTTAAAAATTCTCCAAGCCAGGCCTCAACAGTACATGAACTATGAATATCCACTTGTTGAAGCTGGATTTAGAAAAGGCAGAGGAACCAAACCAGAGATCAAATTGCCAACATCTGCTGGATCATCGAAAAAGCAAGAGAGTTCCAGAAAAACATCTATTTCTGCTTTATTGACATGCCAAAGCCTTTGACTGTGTGGGTCATGACAAACTGTGGAAAATTCTGAAAGAGATGGGAATACCAGCCCACCTGACCTGCCTCTTGAGAAGTCTGTATTCAGGTCAGGAAGCAACAGTTGGAACTGGACATGGAATAACAGACTGGTTCCAAACTAGGAAAGGAGTAGGTCAAGGCTGTATATTGTCACCCTGCTTATTTAACTTACACGCAGAGTATATCATGGGAAATGCTGGGCTTGATAATGCACAAGTTGGAATCACAATTGCTGGGAGAAATATCAATAACAACAGATATGCAGATGACACCACCCTTCTGGCAGAAAGTGAAGAAGAACTAAAGAGCCTCTTGATGAAAGTGAAAGAGAAGATTGAAAAAGTTGGCTTAAAGCTCAACATTCAGAAAACTAAGATCATGGCATCTGGTCCCATCATTTCATGGCAAATAGATGGGAAAACAATGGAAACAGTGATAGACTTTTTTTTCTTGGGCTCCAAAATCACTATAGATGGTGACTGCAGCCATGAAATTAAAAGAGGCTTGCTCCTTGGAAGAAAAGTTATGACCAACCTAGACAGTGTATTAAAAGCAGAGACATTGCTTTGCCAACAAAGGTCTGTCTAGTCAAGGCTATGGTTTTTCCAGTGGTCATGTATGGATGTGAGAGTTGGACTATAAAAGAAAGCTGAGCACTGAAGAATTGATGCTTTTGAACTGTGGTATTAGAGAAGACTCTTGAGAGTCTCTTGAACTGCAAGGAGATTCAGCCAGTCCACCCAAAAGGAGATCAGTCCTGAGTGTTCATTGGAAGGACTGATGTTGAAGCTGAAACTCTAATACTCTGGCCACCTGATGTGAAGAACTGACTCATTTGAAAAGACCCTGATGCTGGGAAAGATTGAGGGCAGAAGAAGGGGGCAACAGAGGATGAGATGATTGGATGGCATCACCAACTCAACAGACATGAGTTTGTGTAGGCTCTGGGAGTTGGTTATGAATAGGGAGGCCTGGAGTGCTGCAGTCCATGGGGTTGCAAACAGTTGGACACAACTGAGCGACCAAACTGAACTGAGCATGGCCCTGCCCATCAGGTCAAGACCCAGTTTTCCCCTCAGTCAGTCTCTCCCATCTGGAACCTTCCATAAGTCTCTTATACTTCTCCATCAAGGAGCAGACAGAATGAAAAACAAAATCACAGAAAACTAACCAATCTGATCTAAATCTGATCACATGTACCACAGCCTTATCTAACTCAATGAAACTATGAGCCATGCTGTGTAGGGATACCCAAGATGGAAGGGTCATGGTGGAGGGTTCTGACAAAACGTGGTCCATTGAAGAAGGGAAAGGCAAACCACTTCAGTATTCTTGCCTTGGGAACCCCATGAACTGTTCTTCAAAAATGCATTTAATTATCTTAACTCCCCCCAAACTTTAAAAAAATATCTGACATAATATCCAGCTTCACTATGTTGCTATAGCAGAGTTAGTATAATAACTAGAATCTCTATGATCACTAAGAAAAATCTTTATTATTTTATTTGCATTATTACGTCACTTTCATGTCCTATTTGTCAACTAGATAATGGTATATGTTTTGGGAGACTTGAGAATGTGTTGCAGGCTTTGAAACAAAGACATGTGGTGTTTTCACTGAGCGATCTTTAGCAGGTGATTAAATATCTCTGAAACTCAGTGTCCTCTTAGTTTAAAGAATGGATAGGACATACTTCTTTACATTTAAAAGGTCTGCTGCTGCTGCTGCTAAGTCGCTTCAGTCGTGTCCGACTCTGTGAGACCCCATAGACGGCAGCCTACCAGGCTCCTCCATCCATGGGATTTTCCAGGCAAGAGTACTGGAGTGGGTTGCCATTGCCTTCTCCATTCAAAAGGCCTCGCTACCCTGAATTGTAAGGTTTCAACATGTATCAATTTCATCATTTTTTGAGATCAGTGACTCTGTCTTGTATTCCTTTCATTCTCCACAGTACTCAGATTAGTGTCTTGCCATTTACTTTGGAACTCAAATGTGTGGAATTGGTTTTGCTTAATAAAGAAAAAGAAAATGTGACTCTTTAAGCATGACGAAAGAACTATGTGAATATTTTGATATATAATGTGAAGCAATATCCCATGTCTATTGATCGTAGGGAGGCAGCATCAGTAGCTACACTGTGATGGTGCCCATCAATCTGTAATGGGCTGAATTGACTAGATCAAAAACATTAGGCAGCCAATGAGGAAAGAGGCAGAACATTAAACAAATTTAGGTTTTGCTAGCTGTATTTTTGAGTTTCCAACGGGAGGACAAATTGCAAGTATTCTCTCTGATGAAAGGACTTTAAGTCATGTAGTTGTCATTTAAGCCTCATTTATTCATACAAGTCTTGCAATCAATGATAATGTCATTGTAGGGAGAGAAATGCAGATCTTCAAAGCTGAAATATATTCAAATGCAAACTAAAGTGCAGCTTTGCCTTATGCAAAATAGCTCTCTTGATTCAGATGCTTTTCACTCCTACTTTAGATTATACTTTCTTGTGGTCAACTGAAAGACGAAGGGGGATATTTTGGATGCTCGAGACATTGAGAACTGATATAATTAGGATGCAGAGTGAAATTATTTTGATTTGGAGTTCGGTTTTTGCAAGCAGAAGCTGTCCTGGATGCAAATAGGGAAGATTTTTCTCCTCCACCTCACCCACGTTATCTGGGAAAAAAACAATTGCTTGACAATTAAATGTGGAGCCCACTGCTGATCAACAGCAGGTCTTGACAGGTTGGGATTAGATACCCAACTGCAGCTGTTTTTCTCCTCCATCCTCTAGCACTGACATGCTGTGGAATTTGATTTAGGTATTTGGAATATAGAAAATTATATGTTAGGCAAGAAAATAATCAAGAACTCTTTTTTTTTTTCAGGTGACTTTTTTTAAACATCCCTGATCATGATACTCACTATAAATACTTCATCTTCTTCTCACCCACCCCTGAGGCTAAGTAGAAGATTTTCTTTCAGAAAGATGCTACTTTTCTGAGTAAAACTAAGCTATTTTATGTATCATACATTTCTCCGAAATATATATTTGGCCCTAAGATCAACAGGAATAAACATTTTGATGGGATTGTCAAAAAGGTTAATATGATGTTGGACTGGTGAATGTTATAGCACGATTGATGGTAGATGAACCAGATGACCTCTGGGGTCCTGTGATTTCCTGGCTGGAGAAGGGTGAAACTGACATCATTGTTATTAATAGGCTAAAAACACCAATGTTCTCTAAGCTGTACATGAATGAAGAATTTCTTTGTTCAGCAAAACTGCTGTGTGCAGCCAGGGGTGGTTAAAATACATTACACGAAGATGCTGGAAACCTAGGTTCTGTTCCTTGCTGGTTCTCTAACTAGCAATGTGACCTCAGCCTGCTCAATTAACCTCTCTGTATTCCTTTCCTTGCATATAAAACAAGCAGAACAATACCTGCCTTTTCTAACTTTCAGGATTGTTTCCCAATTCAACTGAGATAAAACATGTGGAAGTGTTTTGGAATGTATTGTGCAGCATACAAATGGAAGTTAATAATCTCCAGCTCTGTTTATGACTCTTTTTCTTTCAAAGGCTGTCCTTGCTCAAAATGAGTCATTCTTCTTACTGCAATTACTTCAAGCTGATTATGTGTTCATTTCCCCCCTCTCTGGCATCCTATAGCCATACCACATGCATTGTAGACTTCTTGTTTGTGTCTAAAATTTTAGTTTAGTATACTGCTTTATATCCTCCCAATCAAACTTACCTGTCACTTGAGAGTTGTTTGGGGACATAGGTGTTGCCCATTAAATATGTTTTCTCGACTCAGTAGAATTAAATTTTAGCAAACGATTTACCTACATTTGATAATGCATTATGTTCCCAGACCTCCTTCTTAGCCATATAGTGTCGTGAATTCACTGAGGTATACATTCCTCATAGGTGATATTAATAAAACTGTTTAAGAAATTGGATATGGTAGTTGTAAGAACTCCTCGTCTGGCAAGCTTTAACCCTATTGTTGCTAGTAAGTCAGCATTTTATGATCAGAAGTTGATGACCTATACATTCAGCACTTATAGTTACTTTATCCTACTTGGTCTTAAAAAAAAAAAAGCCAAAAAGCATACCTCTTTGCCTATTATTCCATACTTACAAGGACCTCAAACTCCTGTCTCCATGTTTATTTTCATACTTCTGACTACTGCCCTTGATTTGCAGCAAGGTTGTCAACATTCACCTACATACCTTATGACGCTAAATATTTATAACAGTCACAGAAAATGGTGAAATCTTGCCAACAAGATTCTCATTTAGCAGGCCATTTACGGATATGCAAGGTTTTGGGTCAAGATCTTCTCCTATTCTCAAGTCCATTTCTAAGCCTTTGGATATTCCATCTACTCTAAAACATTCTGTTCCTCCAAATCAAAATGCCTGGCTACAACTTAAGTGGTAGATCATCCACAATGGAAGCAGCAGCTGAATGGGCCAAGGACACAACAGGTCTCATGAATAGAAATCAGGTCAAGGATGCACATGAACCTGATCTTGCTACTGGTCACACACTAGTTTCGCTTCTTGCATGCTAAGTCACTCCAGTCATGTCCGACTCTTTGTGACCCTTTGGACTGTAGCCAGTCAGGCTTCTCTGTCCATAGGATTCTCCAGGCAAGAGTACTACAGGGGGTTGCCATTTCCTTCTCCAGGGGATCTTGCTGACTCAGGAATCAAACCTGCCTCTCTTAAGTCTCCTGCATTAGCAAGAGGATTCTTTACCCCTAGCTCCACCTGATTGTGCATCTTCCTTAAACTGTAAACTTTGCTTCAGATTATGGTTATCTGGGCTTCCCTGGTAGCTCAGGAGGTAAAGAATCTACCTCCAATGTGGACCTGGGTTCTATTTCTGATCAGGAAGAGCCCCTGGAGAAGGGAGTGGTAAACCACTCTAGTACTCTTGCTTGGAAAATCCCATGGACAGAGGAGACTGGTGGGCTACAGTCCTTGGGATTGCAAAGAGTTGGAGAAGACTGAGCACACTCAGCACACGGTTGTTTCCAGAGCTGCAGGCCTCTGTGCTTTGGTAAGGGCTATTCAACTTCTCAACCTCACCTACAATACCCTGTAAAATATAAGAACAGGGGATTGATCTGTGCTAAGACTACCATGACCCAAACTACTGACTCAAAAAGATTTCTACTAGTTCCTCACAACATGCAGTACTTCAATAGTAATAATGATATCAGTGCTACTAGTAGTAATGATACTAGTATTAGCCATTAGGGCCCAAATGTTTGCTTGGTGAAAACTCTACACCTTGCACATGAACGGTATTTTATTTCTTGGATGCTTCCTGGATTTTTTTTTTTTTATTTTAAAGGTCATCTTCTCAACTTTTTATAAGGCTCCAAATAGATATTAAGTTCCATGCTACCAGCAAGTTTGAAAGTGGGTCATTGTATGCTAATTCATTCTTCTCAGTGGTAATAGCTCTGAATAAGCCAGTTCTTTTACTAAATGACCTTTTTGGCAAGCACATCTATCCAAATGCAATTTTTTTTCTTTTTTTGGTCAAAGGGAATTCAGGGTAATTGAAAAAGACCGTGGAATTAACAGGCTTCGGAGAACACTTTACAATGAGCAGATTCCCACTACTCAGTTTAGGGCGCACACACATGTAAACAGGAGAAGCATACATAGCATCCCAGTGAAAAATGGCCATTTTGTTGCCACAGGGATGGTGCAGAGCTGGTTTTCTTTGTTTTTAAACATATGTATCTATTTTGTTGCATCAGGTCTTGGTTGCAGCATACAAGATCTTTAGTTGCAGCATCTGGGATTTAGTACCCTGACCAGGGATTGAACCCAGACATTGGGAACACAAAGTCAACCACTGAACCAACAGGGAAGTCCCTGTCATTTTATTTTAATTTTATCTCCCTCTGATAATAGAAGGCTTCTCACTCCAAACCTTTCCTCCATTTTGTCTTACTCTTACCTGTTCTGATACAAGGGTTTTACTAATAAGGATGGCTTATTAGAGGTCACCAGGAAATGGCAACTTACTCCGGTATTCTTGCCTGGAGAATTCCATGGACAGAGGAGCCCAGGCGAGCTACAGTGTAACAAAGAGTCAGATATGACTGAGTCACTAACATAGAGGCACACATCTAAATAGGAAATTAGGTATTTCTCTTCTTTCTCTATTTACATGTATAGTCCAGATATCAGGGACAAGATGCTATGACTGATATCAACATCACAATACAAATCTGGGTTACTTGACCAGACTGTGCAATGTGTGGTCCAGACAATGTAAACATGCTCACATTTGTAGGTTGCTTTTTGAGGTTCTGGCCTCAGGTGGTCGGCCTCTGCCTGTCACTGTTTCCCAGACATCTAGACTGCATTGCCTAAAGAGTTGCAAGGACTTGGTACAATCAGAAATAATCATTGCTCACAAACTTCTTCCCCTAGCATGCTTTTCCTCATCACTTCCATTTACCACTGAAAGTTTTACAGTTAATGTAATGCTTTACTTCACACTCTTGAGTGAGAAACTTGAGTGATACTTTCACTTCTCCTATGTTCACCAATTTTTGACCATTCAACAATGTCTATTGCATCCTAGTTCTTATAAGCTCTCAAAAATGTCCTTTCTTTACATTTCTACTTCAGTTTTTAACCAAAAAAGCCTTTATTTTTAGAGCACTTACATGCTCACACTAAATGAATGAAAAGTACAGAGCATTCTCTTACACCCCTTGTCTCTTAGACACCCACAGTCTTCCCCACTATTGACATCCTGACCACAGTGCGTCATTTGTTACCATTGGTGAACCTACACTGGCACATCATTATCACCCAAAGTTCACAGCTTACATGAGGGCTCATCCTTGTTGTTTAAAATTCAGTGGGCTTTGACAAGTATAGAATGACATGCATTCACCATTGTATTGTTAGAGAGTAGCTTCAAGCCCTAAAGATACCCACTGCTTTACCTGCTTAACCTTCCCTCCTCCTCAACCCCTGACCACCACTAATCTTGTTACTGTCTGCACAGTTTTGCTTTCCCACGTTTGTTTTCTTTCTTTATTCAGGCTATGCATGCCTATTTTAATAGATCTCCATATCTCCTAATAAATCTCCCTTCCTATTAATTTTCCATATAGAATGTTGCTTTGCCGAGGCACCATTTAATCATCCCAGTGTCATGCTTAAATGACTTTTCACTGCCTCCAGTGTAAAGTCCTATTATTCAATGATCCAAAGCTCTTTGATATCTGGACCCTACTTATCTCTTTTCCTTCATTTCATATATTCTGCCATACTAAAGGAACTGCAGTTCACAGAATGAACTGTGCTCTGTCTTTATGTGTATTTTATAGATTATTTTATTTTTCCTTTTCTAGGAATATATTTGTCCCTCCCATCACCTGGATATATTAAACTTGCTCCTCAAATCTCAGAATAGTATCTCTTTCTTTCAGAGCAAACTAAAATAACCTAAGATTGTGAACTCTTACATAACATACTGCATTATGGCCTCCTCATCATGGTTCAAAATCACTATACCATAGACATTTGCTTCCTAGCTGGTGTTTTTCATGAGGGAATTAGGTCCCTGAAGGCAGGAGTTGTACTTGTTCCTGTTTCTTCAGTAATTACCTACTTTCATATTTCCATAGACACTCATTTTTCTTTGGTCTTAGTGAAATTCAAAGCTACTAATAAAAACCTGAGGAACTATTACATTGATGTAAATAAACTGTCAAATCTCCTCCATATTTTAGCATTGTTATGTTTGGCACCCAAGTAAAAATGTTCCAGATTAGAATATGATTTCCTTCCAGGTATATTATTTTTTACTTAGAAAGCAAAAGGAGTTTTTCAGCAAATGGATAGAAATATAGATATTTATTTCACAGTGAATCTTATCATATAGGATCCTTTGACATGTTCTCAACCAGGATGAAGATATTCAATGTCCTTAAGTCCTATGGCTACTAAACTTTGTAGTTTTATTTTTAGGGAGAAACACAGCTATTTTAAAATGAATGCACCTAGCTTGTAAAAAGATAAATATATATACCTTACCAGTCTAGTAAACATTTGCTAAGGAAACTAAAAAGATTTAACAGCTAAGTCTCTTCATTATAGGTATGTTTGAAAGCTTTGTCAATCCTTAGATACTGAAATACTTCTTTACCATACTTGAGCTTCAAAAATTCAAAAGCACATGTGACATACTATCATGACTGCTGTTTTTCATTAACTCCAGGACAGACAGCTGAGTGTTGACTCAACTAATCTCCTTTGTCATCATTAATATACTTAAAGCCTTCCTTTCCCCTCTATTTCCTCTGCCCATTCAGCTTTTTTCCCATTTAGATTCCTTCAACAAGTTTGTCCACAGGTATCTCTACCTATGTTAATTCTACATAAATGATATTGTATCACAGAATCATCCATTTTAATTTGTGCTCATAAAGTATTATTATAAAGCAAAACATGTAACTCCTTATATATCAAGTGCTGAAGAGTAGGACAGTTTATTGATACAAACTGATTTACTTATCAGTAAGTTCAGGTTAGTAATTATAAAATAAGAGGTCTTAGGAAATATGATAAATGTGTTAGTTCATACACTAACTAATTAGTGAATTAACTAATGGATTATCTTCTTAAAAGTTGTTGCCAGAAATCACTGTAATTTAGTAATTATCATTATCAGTTGCTGATTTGTTTAAGAATAATTAGCATGGTTATAGAGCTCAGTTTTATGCCTTCATGTTGTGCTTCCTTTGATCACTATAGAATTCTCTATAACTTAGCCACTTGTCTGAGATCATGTTATTCCAATTCGTGATTACTATAGAAGTGCTGCCTTCATGGCTGTTTTGGGGGGAATTTCTGGGTTAGAGGAAATGTTTCTTCTCTGTTTTATTAAGCAGTGGCTATATTTGGCTCATATTTGGCTTATATTCTTATCAACACAGAATGTGGTATCTCCCGACAACGCACTCCAGCATTTGGCAATATAAATACTGTTCTTAGTAACATATTTTTAAATGTTTTTGAATGCTCTGTGGCATGTGTCTTCAGTGTGACAACTTATCTCCCTTGGTCTCTTTTTGTTTCTCTTGGACTGCATTTTTTTCTTGCCCTCAAATTTTAACATTTAAAATAGCATGTAACCCTGTTTATTTAACTTATATGCAGAGTACATCATGCGAAATGCCAGGTTGGATGAAGCTGGAATAAAGATTGCTAGGAGAAAAATCAATAACCTCAGATATGCAAATGACACCACCCTTCTGGCAGAAAGTGAAGAAGAACTAAAGAGCCTCTTGATGAAAGTGAAAGAGGAGAGTGAAAAAATTAGTTTAAAACATTCAGAAAACTAAGATCATGGCATCTGGTCCCATCACTTCATGGCAGATAGGTGGGGAAACAATGGAAACAGTGACAGACTTTATCTTTTGGGGCTCCAAAATTACTGCAGATGCTGACTGCAGCCATGACATTAAAGAAGCTTTGCTTCTTGGAAGCAAATTAAAGAAGAAGCTTTGCTTCTTGGAAGAAAAACTATGACCAGGCTAGACAGCATATTAGAAAGCAGAGACATTACTTTGCCAACAAAGGTCCATCTAGTAAAGGCTATGGTTTTTCCAGTAGTCATGTATGGATGTGAGAGTTGGACTATAAAAAAAGCTGAGCACCTAAGAACTGATGCTTTTGAACTGTCGTGTTGGAGAAGACGTGTTGGAGAGTTCCTTGGACTGCAAGGTGATCCAACCAGTGCATCCTAAAGGAAATCAATCCTGAGTGTTCATTGGAAGGACTGATGTTGAAGCTGAAATTCCAATACTTTGGTCACCTGATGTAAAGAACTGACTCATTTGAAAAGATCATGATACTGGGAAAGACTGAAGGCAGAAGGAGAAGGGGATGACAATGGATGAGATGGTTGGATGGCATCAATGACTCCATGGACATGAGTTTGAGTAGGCTCTGGACAGGGAAGCCTGGTGTGCTGCAATCCATGGTGTCACAAAGAGTCGGACACAACTGAGCTGCTGAACTGAAATGAACAATAGCATGTAACTTCATCTTGATTTTTCAAATACAAATTCCCAATATTGTGTTTTTTCTTCTACAGCACTTAATGATACATTCAAAAGCTCTATTTTATAATCTTTTAACTTTGAAATAGTGATTAATAAGAATTCAGCTTTAATGATTGGAGAAGCAAAATGTATTCTTTTTTTCCAGGTTTATACTGAAGGTCATCTTTAAAACTCATAGTCTTTCTATCAAACTTACTCTTTCCTATCGATCTACATGGTTTTAAAGTATACTCACACACACATGGGCACACACACATTCACACTGTGTGCTTTATGCCCTTGGAGGGTATAATCGTTAAATAGTGTTCAAAGATTTCTGTGCACATTTCTCTTTTTGTTTTTTAGTTTTCCTTTTTGACTTTCACTTCTCAGTTTATCCTTTGTCCCTCTAATCTTGAGATGACCTAGGTTAAAAATAATGGAAATGCATGTGCGGTTTCTTAACCTTTTTGGTCATTCTTAAAAGAGTGGATTTGTGTGTAATAATATGCATTCTTCTTTTCCATGGTAACCATAGAAACAACATTGGTAGTGTACAATAAGCTTTAGAATTTAGATGATTTGAAACAAGAACAAACATATCTGGCACAGTGAGGAGAACACTGTTTTCTTCCTCCAGTGAATTAACAAAGTGGGCTTTACGTACGTACACAAACAATTTATTTCCAACTATATAAAAATGTTGTAAACTCAGTAAGTATGGGGAATTTGATAGCATAGTTTATTTATTCAAATTGATAAAATTATCAGTAACTTCAGGTTAGTAATTATAAAATGTGAAGTTTTAGGAAACAGGATAAATGTGTTACCTGAATTAACCAATGGATTTACCTTTATAAAACTGTTGCCAGAAATCATTGTAACTTAATAAGTTGATATACTCACTATCAATAACTGATTGGTCTAAAAATAATTAAAATGGTTATATAGCTCAGTCTTACACCTTCAGGATGTGCTGCCCTCCATCTATACCAAGAACTTGCTCTGCTATGTAATGACTTTATCCAGAATTCATAAAAGGAGGCTGGATTATAAACGTTTACTGATCATTAACTCTAACTAGGAGACATTTAAGGTACTGGCTTATTTTTGTTAATGAAATGTGAAAGAGTTAATCACACATTATGTTCGACTCTTTGTGACCCCATGGACTGTCCAGGCTCCACTGTCCACGGAATTCACCAGGCGAGAATGCTGGAGTGGGTAGCTATTTCCTTCTCTAGGGGATCGAACCCATGTCTCCTGCACTGGCAGGCAGAGTCTTTAACACTGAGAAACCTGTGAATTTCATTTTGTACTTATTTTGATGTAGTTAAATCATGGCTTATTACTGGATATTTAATGTTCCTAATTTTCATCATAAGTAATACTGTGATGAAAAATTTGTGATATGCATTTTGAGGCATCTAATTATTCCTTAGAATAGAATCACAGGAATGAGATTCCTGGAATAACCAGTTACATTTAATAATAGCTGACATATGTAAACAATAAGATTATTATTGAAACAATCTTTTGGATTTATCTGGTTCAGGTACTTAAGTTGCTGTCATGAGTGAAATTTTTTAAGTTCAAAGTGATTTGCGATCAAAATAAGTAAATAACGGTCCATTGCAAATAAGTGTATCCAAAGTATAAAAGTGAGGACCAAGGCACAGAATACTACTTCTTTCCTAATTGACAGAGCAAGGAAGTAGAGGACACAAGCTGAAGATGTAGGTAATTTGGCTCTGAGCTACACTGTGTTTTTGAGGTCATATTTTACATCTTCATGTGTATCTCAACTGTTTATTGTAGTTATAATTGCTTTTATAATTTTTTATCTTGTAATATTCATACTAGCTTACTTAAGTGTTTGATCCTTAGCCCTTACTATATATTTGCCTTACCTTGTGGGATTTTTCCTTCTCTATATTTTATTTCTTTTCCACTTAGAGAAGTCATTTCAATATTTCTTTTAGGGTAAGTTAGGTGTTGAACAGGCTTCCCAGGTGGCACTAGTGGTAAAGAACCTGGCTGTCAATGCAGGAGACATAAGAGACATGGGTTTGATCCCTGTAACAGTAAGATCCCCTGGAGGAGGGCATGGTAACCCACTTCAGTATTCTTGCCTAGAGAATCCCATGGGCAGAGGAGCCTGGCAGGCTGCAGTCCATAAGGTCGCACAAAGTCTGACACAACTGAAGCGACTTTCCATGCATGCATACACGTGGGTATTAAACTTTTCTCATTTTTGCTTCTCTGAGTTCTCTCTCCTTTGATTCTAAATGATAATCTTGCTGGGTAGAGAATCCCAGATTTCAGGTTTTTCTCTTTCAGCAATTTGGATATACCATGCCACTCCCTTCTTGCCTGCAATGTTTCAGCATGAAAAACAGCAGATAGCTTTATGGAAATTACCTTTTATAGGAGTTTTTCTCTTACTGCCTTTAGAATTCTCTAACTTTGGCCATTCTGATTAATGGTATGTCTTGGTGTGGGTCTTGGTTTTTGTTCATCCTGTTGGGAACCCTCTTTGTTTCACTGGACCTGGATATGTTTCCTCCTTCAGGTTTGGGGAGTTTTCAGCCATGATTTCTTCAGATACATTTTCAATCCCCTTCCCCCCTTTTTCCCTTCTGGAACCCCTAAAACATGCGTGTCTCTATGGTTGATGTGGTCAAAGATAATAATCATCTCTTAAACTCTTTTCATTTAAGGTTTTTGTTTTTTTGTTGTCTGTTCTCATTGGGTGTTAATTGTAGAAGGTCTTGTAGGTCTTCATAGAACCATTCAACTTCAGCTTCTTCAGCATTACTAGTTGGGGCACAGACTTGGATTACTGTGATATTGAATGGTTTGCCTTGGAAATAACCAGAGATCATTCTGTTATTTTTGAGATTGCACCCAAGTACTGCATTTCAGACTCTTGTTGTCTATGAGGGCTACTCCATTTCTTCTAAGGGATTCTTGGCCACAGTAGTAGATAATGGTCATCTGAATTAAATTCACCCATTCAAGTACATTTTAGGAAACTGATTCCTAAAATGTTGATGTTCACTCTTGCCATCTCCTGTTTGAATACTTCTAATTTACCTTGATTCATGGACTTAACATTGCAGGCTCCTATGCAATACTGCTTTTTACAGCATCAGACTTTACTTCCATCACTAGTCCCATCTACAGCTGGGCACTGTTTTCTTTTTGGCTCCATCTCTTTATTCTTTCTGGAGTTATCTCTCCACTCTTCTCTATTAGCATATCGGGCACCTACTGACCTGGGGAGTTCATTTTTCAGTGTTATATCTTTTTGCCTTTTCATACTGTTCATGGGGTTCTCAAGGCAAAAATACTGAAGTGGTTTGCCATTTCCTTCTCCAGTGGACCACATTATGTCAGAACTCTCCACCATGACCTATCCATCTTGGGTGGCCCTACACAGCATGGCTCATAGTTTCATTGAGGTAGACAAGGCTCTGGTTCATGTTATCAGTTTGATTAGTTTTCTGTGATTGTGGTTTTCATTCTGTCTGCCCTCTGACAGATAAGGACAAGAGGCTTATGGAAGCTTCCCAATGAGAGAGATTGACTGAGGGGGAAACTGGGTCTTGTTCTGATGGGCGGGGCCATGCTCAGTAAATCTTTAATCCAATTTTCTGTTGATGAGCAGGACTCTGTTGCTTCCCTGTTGTTTGGCCTGAGACCAAACTATGGTGGAGGTAATGAAGATAATGATGATTTCCTTCAAAAAGTCCCATGCATGCACTGCTGCACTCAGTGTCCCTGACCCTGCAGCAGGCCACAACTGACCCACATCTCTGCTGGACACTCACAGGCAAGTCTGGGTCAGTCTCTTGTGGGGCCCCTGCTCCTTTCTCCTGGGTTCTGGTGTGCAAAGGTTTTGTTTGTGCCCTCCAAGGCTCCGTTTCCCCAGTCTTGTGGAAGTTCTGTAATCAAATCCCACTGACCTCCAAAGTTAAATTACCTGGGGGTTCTCAGCACTTTTGCCAGATCCCCAGGTTGGGAAATCTATTGTTCTAAAACTTCCTTAGCAGTGTGAAAATGTCTTTGGTTAATTGTACTGCAGTTTGTGGGGAAAAAATTGTCTGTGTGCATCACAACAAACTGTGGAAAATCTTCAAGAGAGAAGAATACCTGACCACCTTACTTCCTTCCTGAGAAATCTGTATGCAAGTCAAGAAGCAACAGTTAGAACCAGACATGAAACAACAGACTGGTTCCAAATTGGGAAAGGGCTACATCAGGGCTGAATATTATCACCTGCTTATTTAACTTATATGCAGAGTACATCATATGAAATGCCAGGCTGGATGAATCACAAGCTGGAATCAAGATTGCCAGGAGAAATATCAATAACCTCAGATACACAGATGATACCACCCTTATGGCTGAAATTGAAGAGGAACTAAAGAGACTCTTGATGAAGGTGAAAGAGGAGAGTGGCAAGGTTGGCTTAAAACTCAACATTCAGAAAACTAAGATCATGGCACCTGGTCCCATCACTTCATGGCAAATAGATGGGGAAACAATGGAAACAGACAGACTTTATTTTCTTGGGCTCCAAAATCACTGTAGATGGTGACTGCAGCCATGAAATTAAAAGAAGCTTGCTCCTTGAAAGAAAAGCTATGATCAACCTAGACAGCATATTAAAAAGCAGAGGCATTACTTTGCCAACAGAGGTCCATCTAGTCAAAGCTATGTGTTTTCCAGTAGTCATGTATGGATGTGAGAGTTGGACCATAAAAAAAGCTGAGTGCCAAAGAATTGATGCATTTGAACTGTGGTGTTGGAGAAGACTCTTGAGAGTCCCTTGGACTGCAAGATCAAACTAGTCCATCCTAAATGAGATAAGTCCTGAATATTCATTGGAAGGACTGATGTTGAAGCTGAAATTCCAATACTTTGGCCAACTGATGTGAAGAACTGACTCAGTGGAAAAGATCCTGATGCTGGGAAAGATTGCAGATAGGAGAATAAGGGGACGACAAAGGATAAGATGTTGGATGGCATCACCGACACCATGGACATGAGTTTGAGTAAGCTCTGTGAGTTGGTGATGGACAGGGAGGCCTGGCATGCTACTGTCCATGGGGTCACAAAGTGCTGGACACAACTGAGCAACTGAACTCACTGATTCTTACTGGAAGATTTCCACTATTGTATCCTTCAGATCATTTATGTGTCTGTGTCACTTAGTCTGCTATTTATTCCTTCTAATGTGTTTTTTAATGATTGAGTTCATTTGATGTTCTCTAGATTCTTGTTAAAATTACTGTTCATTTGTTTTCCATAGTTCAGTCATTCTTATTACTAATATTTTGAATTCTGTAAATAGTTTATCTATTTAATTACTTTTGTCTGTGTTTTCCTCTCTTTCAGTTGAGACCAATTCCTCTGCCCTCTCATGTGGCTTAGTTTTCTCTGTATGAATTTAGGTGAAACAGTTACCTACTGAAGTCTTGAATGAGCAACCTTATGTGTGAGCATCCCTTAACAGATTGTGTGTGCCCAGTTCCTTTGGTTGGAGAGCTAGATTTGACGTGCACACCAGCCGTGTCTTTCCTCAGGATTGCTGACTTCTATCACTGTGGTGAAAGCGTGCAAGTGTTAATTGCTGAGTCATATATGACTCTTTGTGACCCCATGGACAGTAGCTCACCAGGCTCTTCTATCCACGGAATTCTCCAGGCAAGAATATTGGACTAGGTTCCATTTCCTTCTCCAGATGATCTTATAAACCCAGGGACTGAACCCAGGTCTCCCACACTGCAGGCGGAATCTTTGCATTTGAGCCCCCACCGTGGTAGTATGTGGGGCTGGAGATTTAGGCTCAAGGGCTGGAGCTGGGTGTGCGGCAGGGCTTCCTCTCTGCTCATTGGTCATCACTGCCCTATCATGGGAAGGAGCAGATCCCAAGTTGCTGGGGCAGAAGCCTTGAGGATTGGATTCCAGCTGACTTTGTTCTATTTATGGGTGCACACCGTCTGGCACTGGGACACTAGCCATAGAGAGGAACACTGCTGAAGCCAGAAAGGGCTGTGTGGGCTCTTAGCTAAAGATGGAGCCCGTGCTATGGTGAGTCAGCTGCAGACAGAGCTCCAAGCTACCTCTGATGTCCTGCCTATGCGGGCACCAGCAACTATTGCCCTTGGCCTGCTCTGACACAACCTCAGGGTCACGTCTCCTTTGTCCCTCAGTCTATCAGTAACTCAGCCTCCACCAAGCCCGCTCTGTTGTGGAGCCATAAAACACGACAGCTGGGGTCCGCGTGGCCTCTCACCTCGTATCTGACCACAGGCTTTCATGCGGCAGCCACTGTCAGAGCTTCAGGCTGCCGCCATCGCACTGCCCGACTGCTCACTGACGATAGCCAGCCCGGCCCTGCTCAGGGGCCACCTCACATCCGAGTCACCTCAATATTCACCAACAAAGCTCTCTCCTCTGTTGAGGCAGCCCTAGGTCCAGTGCAGAGCTGTGATGAGGAGTGAGTGGGGCTGTAGAGCTCAGCTCAGCTCAGGTTGTGCACGTGCCTGCCAAGACTGGTGCAGCTACAGGAGCAGTCTTCCAGCTACCCTCTTGGTTCTGCCAACGAACCTTATGAGCAGAGTGGAGTCTAGGCTTTCTCTTGCACTCATGCTAACTCCAGCAGCTCTTCAACTAGCCAAGAGGCTCCTCTTCCTAGGGAGGACCCAATACGTGGCTTTCACCACTCACTCCCCAGGATGAGTTTTTACTATGTATCTTCCTTTCTCAAGTCTCCTGCTCAGGGGAACAGGTTTTTACTCAATCACCTCTTCCCTTCCGACCAGTTCCCTGTGGATCTTGCTTATAAGCCTTGGTTGTATAGGAGTCTTTCCACACTTTTCAGTAAGTTTTCACTGAGGATTGGTCCAAATGTATATATATATTTGATGTATGTGTGTGTGTAGGAGGTGAGTTCCACACTTCTATGCCACCATTTCCCCTTACAATATTGTTTCTCAGTTTTTTCTTACCATAGTAAATGAAAATGTAGCTTTTTATCGCCTTGGATGCTTACCCTTCCAGCACATGTGAATGTATACATATCTACACAGACACATATATATTTATGTCAGTTCAGTTGCTCAGTCGTGTCCAACTCTTTGCTACCCCATGAACCACAGCAAGCCAGGCCTCCCTGTCCATCACCAACTCCTGGAGTTCACCCAAACTCATGTCAATGGAGTCGATGATGCCATCCAACCATCTCACCCTCTGTCGTCCCCTTCTTCTGCTGCCCTCAATCTTTCCCAGCATCAGGATCTTTACAAATGAGTCAGTTCTTCAAATCAGATGGCCAAATTATTGGAGTTTCAGTTTCAACATCAGTCCTTCCAATGAATATTCAGGACATATCTCCTTTACAATGGACTAGTTTGATCTCCTTGCAGTCCAAGGAACTCTCAAGAATCTTCTCCAACACCACAGTTCAAAAGCATCAATTCTTTGGCATTCAGCTTTCTTTATGGTCCAACTCTCACATCCATACATGACTCCTGGAAAAACCAAAGCCTTGACTAGACAGACCTTTGTTGATCAAGAAAAGTCTCTGCTTTTTAATATGCTGTCTAGGTTGGTTATAACTTTCTTTCCAAGGAATAAGCATCTTTTAACGTCATGGCTGCAATCACCATTTGCAGTGATTTTGGAGCCCAGAAAAATAAAGTCAGCCACTGTTTCCACTGGTTCCCCATCTATTTCCCATGAAGTGATGGGACCAGATGCCATGATCTTAGTTTTCTAAATGTTGAGCTTTAAGTCAACTTTTTCAGTCTCCTCTTTCACTTTCATCAAGAGGCTCTTTAGTTCTTCTTCACATTCTGCCACAAGGGTGGTATCATTTCATATCTGAGGTTATTGATATTTCTCCTGGCAATCTTGATGTACTCTGCATATAAGTTAAATAAGCAGGGTGACAATATACAGCCATGACATATTCCTTTTCCTATTTGGAACCAGTCTGTTGTTCCATGTCCAGTTCTAACTGTTGCTTCCTGACCTGCATACAGGTTTCTCAAGAGGCAGGCCAGGTGGTCTGATATTCCCATCTCTTTCAGAATCTTCCATAGTTTATTGTGATCCACATAGTCAAAGGCTTTGGCATAGTCAATAAAGTAGAAATAGATGTTTTTCTGGAACTCTCTTGCTTTTTCAATGATCCATCAGATATTGGCAATTTGATCTCTGGTTCCTCTGCCTTTTCTAAAACTAGTTTGAACATTTGGAATTTCACGGTTCACATATTGCTGAAGCCTGGTTTGCAGAATTTTGAGCATTACCTTACTACCGTGTGAGATGAGTGCAATTGTGCAGTAGTTTGAGCATTTTTTGGCATTGACTTTCTTTGGCATTGGAATGAAAACTGACCTTTTCCAGTCCCGTGGCCACTGCTGAGTTTTTCAGATTTGCTGGCATAAGGAGTAGAGCACTTTCACAGCATCATATTTTAGGATTTAAAATAGCTCAGCTGGAATTCCATCACCTCCACTAGCTTTGCTTATAGTGACTAAGCCCCACTTGACTTCACATTCCAGATGTCTGGCTCTAGGTGAGTGATCACACCATTGTGATTATCTAGGTTGTGAAAATCTTTTTTGTACAGTTCTTCTGTGTGTTCTTGCCACCTCTTCTTAATATCTTCTGCTTCTGTTAGGTCCATACCATTTCTACTTTTTATTGAGCCCATCTTTGCATGAAATATTCCCTTGGTATCCCTAATTTTCTTGAAGATCTCTAGTTTTTCCCATTCTGTTGTTTTCCTCTATTTCTTTGCATTTTGATCACTGAGGAAGGCTTTCTAATCTCTTCTTGCTATTCTTTGGAACTCTGCATTCAAGTGGATATATCTTTCCTTTTCTCCTTTGCTTTTCACTTCTCTTCTTCTCACAGCCTCCTCAGACAGCCATTTTGCTTTTTTGCATTTTTTTTTTCCTTGGGGAAATTCTTAATCCCTGGCTCCTGTACAATGTTACGGACCTCCATTCATAGTTCATCAGGCACTCTGTCTATCAGATATAGTCCTTTAAATCTATTTCTCACTTCCACTGTATAATTATAAGGGATTTGATTTAGGTCATATCTGAATGGTCTAGTGGTTTTCCCCACTTTCTTCAATTTAAGTCTGAATTTGGCAATAAGGATTTCATGATCTGAGCCTTAGTCAGCTCCCAGTCTTGTTTTTACTGACTGTATAGAGATTCTCCATCTTTGGCTGCAAAGAATATAATCAGTCTCATTTCGGTGTTGACCATCTGGTGATGTCCATGTGTAGTCTTCTCTTGTGTTGTTGGAAGATGGTGTTTGCTATGACCAGTGCATTCTCTTGGCAAAACTCTATTAGCCTTTGCCTTGTTTCATTGTGTACTCCAAGGCCAAATTTGCCTGTTACTCCAGGTGTTTCTTGAGTTCATACTTTTGCATTCCAGTCCCCTATAATGAAAAGGATATCCTTTATGTAGAGATATATAGGAGTTTCCCTGGTGGGTCAGAGAGCCATTTCTTTCTCCAAGGATCTTCCCGACCCAGGGATTGAATTCAGGTCTCCTGTATTGCAGGCAGATTCTTTGCCGTCTGTCACTAGGAAAGTCCAGAAAAGACTTTATACTATTTCCTAATTTTCTGTCCTGTAGTTTCACATGTTTTCAGTAATTCTTATTAGTTTGATACAAATTTCCTTTTTGATCTCCAGTTTTGTTATTTTTTCCCTTCAGTTTATTTACCTATCAATTTTCTGAGCATTTTCAGCATGCTATTTTCTAAGCATCTCCTTTTTTTTTTTACAATCCTTCTATTATTTTTTCATGCTTCTATTACATTTTCAATTTAAGTGATTTTTCCCACAATATTTTGTTTATTTTCATACTATATTTTTGCACATGTAAACATTTTTCTACTTCAAGGACATTAATGATAATTTTCTTCTGTTGCTTTGTTTCAGGTTCCATTTATTTCTTATGACTGTTTATCTTCTGGCTTTTATGACCACAAACTAATGATCACTTGATGGAGAAACTACATTGAAAGTGGGAAAGTCTTAGAAGGACTGAGTTTGGATGGGGGAAAATTATGAATCTGGATTTGGCTAAATTTGAGATAGCATCCTGAGACCTATAGTACTGCTTTACAGGGATGACTGTAAGAGCTGAAGGCCAACTATATCCCCAGCAGATGACCTGGTGCACAGCTTTCTAACTGGAGCTGCCAGATAATCCCATGGTTCAAGAGGTGGATGAGAATGCTTAAGATCTATTCTTTTGGAAAATTTCAAGTATATATTATTAACTATAGTTACCATTTAGTACATCAGATCTCTAGAACTTATTCATCTCATTGATAGCTTGTACACTTTGACTAACATCTCCCTATTTCTCTTAGATTCCCACAACTATCATACTGCTCCTCCTCTAAGGTCAACTTTGCTATATTCTATATATTAGTAATGTTGCACATTATTTATCTGCATCTGGTTTATCTCATCTCGTGTAATACATCTAAATTCATTCACATGATCACAAATGACATTTTCTTTAAGGATGAAAATAATGAAATATGTACACGCATATTTCACTATGTGTATGTATATGTGTATAAATGTACACATATATGTATGTGTATATACATATATATAGGTATGTATGTATGTGTATTTCTTTATTTTTTTAACTTTTGAGCACCTAGATTATTTCCATATCTTGGCTATTGTAAATAATGCTGCAATGCACATTGGAGTACAAATATCTCACATATCCCATTTCTATTTCATTTGACTATATGCCCAGCAATGAGACTTCTGGATCATATGATAGTTCTATTTTTAATTTTTGAGGATGCTTCATACTGTTTTCCATGATAGCTATATCAATTTACATTTCCACCAACAGGGTATAAAAGTTCCCTTTTTCCCCACACCCTCTCTAACTTGAGTGTTCTTACCACATACACTCACATGAGTAAGTCTTTAAGGTGATGTGTATGTTAATTTGCTTGATTGTGGTCATCACTGCACAGGTATACTTAACACTGCATTGTATACCTTACAGATATAATTTTGAATTTGACATGAATACCTTAATAAAGCTGGAGTAAATAAGACTAATTAAAAAAAAGACGAGGTAATTGAGAGGAGAGTGCATCAAATTTCTCATAATTATTCTTAAGCATGCAGGTTAATGTATCTCTGATGCCTTTCTTATTTTAAACATTAAAAGTTAGTTGAGTTTTTCTTCTTTGAATCTATGAGTCCAGGCACAGAAGTCAACGGTTGAGATGCACATTCTGTTTTCTCTCACCTTGTGAATTCTGTTAGAACAACATGAGGTTGTTTGCAGCTTTTATTGATCTTCCCCTAAACTCTAACCCTCAGAGACCACCGATATCTAAGTTGTTTGGTGTCAATGGAGACCAGGCAGAAAATGATTCCTATAAAGACCTTAATATTCACAAGAACTTCAGAGTCAATAGCAACAATTTTCTGGCAGGCCAAATAACAAATCTGAGAGGACAAATATGTTTTTTAAACTCATGCCTTTCATGATTTCATAATTTTAAGTTATTTTCTTCTGTATATTGTTATAAACACATAAACTTCATGTGCCTATAAAATGCATACATATGTATATATGCACATTTTCCTATTGTCAAAGTTGGCAAAAGAGGAATATGTATATAGTTTCATGCTTTTGCCATTTTTAAAACTTTAAGTGTTCTCAGTAGTTGATTCTAGTCTTTATTTATAGAAACAGTGGTTCATTATCAAATGTGCTAAAATTTTTGAACATAGTCCTCCAAAAGTTAATTGCCTATTAAAATTATAATATATTGCATCAATCAATTTACTTAATGTATGGTTGTATATCCATACACAGATATATGGTTGTCCTTGATTTGTGGAGTCTTTACTTTTATTTATTTACTTATTTTTATTTTTATTTATTTACTTTTATTTCATGGCTATATTAAGTAATCACAATCACCTGTTTTTAAACTTTTAAAAGACTAAACTTGTGCCCAGATTTTATGGCATGGAATCATGGTACTTTTATGACTTATGCCTTTGTAAAGTGATGAATACCCAATATATTTTCTAATGAAAGTCTTAACTTGAAATCCTGCAAGTTTCTTATTTACTCAAATATCCTTGTTAGTTCCAAAATATTTTTCTAACTGTCAATCCATACCTCTACTCTGTTTAAATTTAAAATGTGAATTTTTACTCTTAATCAGCAAAATGGAATCGCTGCACTCTTGTTTATTGCAGTTGAGTATGATCTCAAGGCTCCTGGTTGACATTTATTGTCAAAAGCTGATATCTGTGAAATAAGGATACAGTCACTCTTCCTACATATCAGTGTTTAACAAGTGTTAACAAAAATAATTTATTTAAAAAAATTAGGGGCTCCATTCTAACCCATCAAATCAGGGACTCTAGGATCAAAACCTTGAAAATATCTCTTCTTGTAATCACTTCATGTAACTCTTATGTATACAAAATTTTAGAAATTCCTGTCTAAGGTAATCCAAATTTTGCCCTCAGATCAAATTAGATGATGAGAAAGCTATCATCTGGGATTACTCTTTTTAGCCTCCATGTTATTTCTGCTGGGCTGAATGCAGATAATTGACAAGGTATCATCTGCTTCTATTGAGGGGGATAAAACACCACCTTATGAAATTCACTATTAAAATTAACCTGGGGACATTATGGATAACATTGACTCTTTATGCAGTTCCTGAGAAAAATTTTCTCTTTGGTCTCATATGACTTGAGAAGGCTGGGATAATTTTCTACACTTTTCAGACTTGGTGCATAAGGTTTAGTCATTCCTTCCACAAAAACTTTTCTAAATATATATTGTGGCCAGGCACAGTGTTATATGAAACTTAAAATACTTAACATTGTTACAGACTATAATTAAAATGAGTAATAACTGATTCCATTCCGCCTTTCCCCCCACATTATGTTGGGAAAAAGAAGGATTCTGGCACATCACTACCAATGCTGGAGTTTTTTCAACACTGAGGTGAAACAAAAATTTGGAAGTATCACATTGGGAACAGAGATGATGGGGCATTTTATTAAATTTTTCACAGCACTATGGGGTTTCCCTTGAAAGCTATACAGACAAAAATTGATTAAGTTGGCGTGTTTTTTTTTTTTTTCAGTCTTAACCATGGATGGTGTGGTTACTTTAGAAGTTTCTTTAGTGTGATTGTCAGGAAGGTAAAGATCACACCTGAAGAAAGTTGTTTATATCAACCTATAAATATCTATATGTATATCAGGATATATGCACACTAATGCACAAATGCATCATCATGCATATGTGTTTTCTATGCTTATTTTACAGATCAGAGTAATGCATTTTTAAGGATAAATTATAAATCATATCTCATTCAGTGGGTAAAAACCAAATCCTAATCATGCCTGATGTTTCCAGGTTTGAATCTGAGACTTAACAAAAGAAAGCACATGACTAGAATTTTAAAAACTTGAAACTCAGGTAATTTTTCAATAGGAAATCTGGAGTTTTCCACACTTTATCAAAAACATATGGGGGTGAAGAATAATCATTTATCAACTATTACTGAGCTTCTCTTTGCATACTTCTTGAGTCTTTAAATGTAAACAGTATGCAAAGTAAAGTCTTTTTACTTTTTGCATATTATTTTCAATCTTATGAGAATTTTCATTGTTTTTCCTGAGGTTTTGAAAAGGTTTATGGTGTTTTTTATCATCTTGAAACAAAACTCAACCATGATCACTCCATCAACTTCATGGAAACAGAGTCAGGAAAGAAATATCTTCAGTTTCCATACATGATGTCTCTTTCATTTTTCATACATATGTATATGTCTGTTTGTATATCTATCTCTCTCTCTATCTATCTATATAATAGGCTTCCTAGGTGGTTCAGTGGTAAAGAATCCACCTGCCAATTCAAGAAACACAAGAGATGTGGGTTCAACCATGGGTCAGGAAAATCCTCTGGAGTAGGAAATGGCAACTCACTTCAGTATTCGTGCATGGAAAATTCCATGGACAGAGGAGCCTGGTAGGCTACAGTCCATGGAGTTGCAGAGTTGGACATGACTGTGCATGCATATGTATATGTGTGTTACGTTTTTTGGCAGCTTTTTTTTTTTTTTATTGTTTTTGCCATACATTGTCATGATATCACCATGGGTTTACATATGCTTCCCCTCCGGAACCCCCCTCCCTCTTCCCTCCCCCCCCCCAGGAAATCTCGCTGCACCAGCCCCGAGCATCAGTCCTGGGCTGGCGATTGATTAGACATATGAAAATTAACATGCTTCAATGCCCTTCTCCCATATCATCCCACCCTTACCCTCATCCACAAAGTCCACGAGTCTTTAACCTAAGGGTTATTTTTAAAAAGTAAGCCTTAATTACAAGAGCTTTCACATTTTAGTGGAATGTAAGAACTCATATAATTACCAAATAAGAGTTTCATAGATGATTTATCTTTTTCTGAGAGATACATCCAAAAAAATAAAGGCTCAAGATTCACATAGATCTTAGAGCCCTAACATAAGAAGTCCACAGAGAAGCATTACTTTTTAAAGATATTTCGCATTTAAAAACAGAAAATACAGGTTCCTTATACAATGCATTTGTATATTTGCCTTGTATGTGAAAATACTTTTGGTCTTGTGAACTTAGGTTCTCTGAGGATGCCATTTGCATCTCTTTCAAATTATGTATGACCTGCATAGATAGTAGCATTTTATACTCAAGTCAAAATACATAATACAAACTTAACACATATGTCAGGTTCTTAATAAACAAACCATTTTCAGTATATTATCTGGCTTTTGCAGGTCCTCTTTCTTTTAAATGTTCCCAGAATTATTTGCTTGATCATATATATGTATAATAATGTAGGCAAGTCTGAATATATAGTATTCTTAAGATTGATTTTAAAGTTGTTCTAAAAGACCTTGCTTTATTTATCTTTGTGGGTTCAATACAGCCTGGGCCCCTGCATGATAACTTGGATTATCAGGATTGTTCCTTGTTAGAAACAAGAGGGGAGTAAGCATACCAATGATAGAAAGACTTCATCCGTTCATTTACTCAGGGTTCCTTCTACCAGTTTCTGAGCATGCTTAGCATACCTCAGGTTGTGCTAGTTGCCAAATGAGTAAGGAATGTTAGAGAAATCTCCAACATTTCTCTAATGTTACAGAAATTAACTATAACATTTTCTCTAACTGCTGTTAGAGAAATCTCGTCTAGGAGTCTGTGGCTGGAACTGCTGGGAACGTGTTAAATTTTCATTATTCCTACTGGCTTCCCTGGTAACTCAGATGGTAAAGAGACTGTGTGCAGGGCAGGAGACCTGGGTTTAATCCCTGGGTTGGGAAGATCCACTGGAAAAGGAAATGGCAACCTACTCCAGTATTCTTGCTGGGAAAATCTCATGGACAGAGGAGCCTGGCGGGCTAAGGTCCAGGGGTTCACAGAGTCAGACACGACTGAGCCACTAACACTTTCACTACTGCCTTACTATCAGAATCTTGGTTTTCCTCAGGACAACAGTGTGTTCAGGTTAAAACACCATATTTCTCGCCCTTATTTGTATCTGGAAATGACCAATTTGATGTAAGCAGAAGTCAAAGGATCAGGGATGCAGGCAATGGCTTTAAGAAGCTGACTTGAAGGGGAAGCCATCATTTCTTCTGTGCAATTCCCTTTCCTCTCCTGTGGAATACAGTGCATGGAAATAGACTGCAATATTCACCTTGTTACCTTCAGGATGAAAGCTATGTTCCAAATAACTGAATGTATATGGAAACAATTTGATGATTTGTGGATCCATAGCAAAAGCACTGGACAGAAAACCCTTGGACTACCGCACATTTTTGTATGAGAAAAGAAACCCTCATCTGGTTAAGAGGCTATAGCAGATCTTTGTTAGTTGCACTCTACACAATTACTAAGGGATACAGTGGTCAAAATGTAAACGAGCACATCAAAATGGAACAGGTTTACTACTACTTTAAAGTACATGCTAAATTTATTCACTACATTTATTTCACCACAATACATATCGCACAGGGTAGATTGTAATTATTTGCTGTATTATTTATTGCTGGTATTCTTGTTGTACCCTTCCCCCCAGAATATAAGTTTTATGAAGAAATAGAAATTTGATTTCCTTTGCTAACACATCTCCAGTACCTAGAAAAATGCCTGGGATATAGGCAGCGTTTAGTGAATATTCATTGAATGAATGAATGGATGACTTAAACTGAATGTTTTGGTGAGCTTATGAATGAAGCTTGTTCAGCAGACACAACATTACTTTTATCTGTCAAGGGAATAGTGATATCAGAGAAAGATCTTTCTATGCTTGGATAAATTTTGATAGGAAAAAATTTTGGACTTCTAAATAGATGTTTCTCTGGTGTTCCAACCAAGAGCTGTCAGTTCAGTTCAGTTCAGTCGCTCAGTTGTGTCCAACTCTTTGTAACTCCATGAATCGCATTATGCCAGGCCTCCCTGTCCATCACCTACTCCCAGAGTCCACCCAAACCCATGTCCATCAAGTCGGTGATGCCATCCAGCCATCTCATCCGCTGGAGTCCCCTTCTCCTCCAATCCTTCCCAGCATTAGGGTCTTTTCCAATGAGTCAACTCTTCGCATCAGGTGGCCAAAGTATTGGAGGTTCAGCTTCAACATCAGTCCTTCCAATGAATACCCAGGACTGATCTCCTTTAGGATGGACTGGTTGGATCTCCTTGCAGTCCTAGGGACTCTCAAGAGTCTTCTCCAACACCACAGTTCAAATGCATCAATTCTTTGGCACTCAGCTTTCTTTATAGTTCAACTTTCACATCCATACATGACTACTGGAAAAACCACAGCCTTGACTAGATGGACCTTTATTGGCAAAATAATGTCTCTGCTTTTTAATATGCTATCTAGGCTGGTCATAACTTTTCTTCCAAGGAGTAAGTGTCTTTTAATTTCATGGCTGCAATCACTGTCTGCAGTGATTTTGGAGCCCCCCAAAATAGTCAGCCACTGTTTCCACTGGTTCCCCATCTATTTTCCATGAAGTGATGGGACCAGATGCCATGATCTTGGTTTTCTGAATGTTGAGCTTTAAGCCAATTTTTTTCAGTCTCCACTTTCACTTTCATCAAGAGGCTTTTTAGTCCCTCTTCACTTTCTGCCAGAAGGATGGTGTCATCTGCATATCTGAAGTTATTATCTGATTATCTGAGGTTATCTTCTGGCAATCTTGATTCCAGCTTGTGCTTCTTTCAGCTCAGTGTTTCTCATGATGTACTCTGTATATAAGTTAAATAAGCAGGGTGACAATATACAGCCTTGATGTTTTCCTTTTCCTATTTGGAACCAGTCTGTTGTTCCATTTCCAGTTCTAACTATTGCTTACTGATCTGCATACAGGTTGCCCAAGAGACAGGTCAGATGGTCTTGTATTCCCATCTCTTTCAGAATTTTCCGCAGTTTATTGTGATCCACACAGTCAAAGGCTTTGGCATAGTCAATAATGCAGAAATAGATGTTTTTCTGGAACTCTCTTGCTTTTTCGATGATCCAGCTGATGTTGGCAATTTGATCTCTGGTTCCTCTGCCATTTCTAAAACCAGCTTGAACATCTGGAAGTTCACGGTTCACATATTGCTGAAGCCTGGCTTGGAGAATTTTGAGCTATACTTCTTGCATATTTTATAAGTCAAAGAATTAATTGAAACAACCCAAACTCTGGGATAGCTGCACACTTCTAAGTCACTTAGCAGTTAGATTTTGCAAGATAACAACCAAAAGTTGTCTGTTGGGAGAAGCAGGCTATATATAAATGTATGTACCACATAAGAACATTTATAACCACTAGAAAATATATATGTATCTTTTATATATCTAAGTATCTTTTCACTAGTCATCCAACAAAGATATTTCTAAGAATGCTAAATAAGTGTTTGTATACAGTTCTCTACATGCATATACAACAAGGTATATTAATGACAACAACAACAATCAAGAATTCTCCTTGCTTGGTACACTGAGAACAGTGTTGTATCAGTGAATAGAAGCTTTACATATTCTGCAATGTATGTAGAGAAGTATATAAAGAACACTTGTAATAAAGATGTATCTAAGAATGATAGTTGCTTATTACCTTGAGAACCATGTTGTACTAATCATTCAATTTTTACTGAAGACAAATTCTTCTTTTAATCACGAGTGCTTAAAAGTAGTGTCAATTATAATCTAAAACCACTTTTATCTCATCATTTATTGAATGCCATACAAACCTCCTAGTCAGATTTTTTTTTGTGTGTGTGTGCGTTGATTTCTCAGATATTCCCCTGTAAATGTTTCTTGAAGTCTCTACACTTGTACCTGAGCCCCCTTTCTCTAGTGTCACCCTAAGTACCACCATCACTGGGGTTCACGGTGCTGCTGCTGCTGGATGCTGCCCTGGTCATTACGTCTGGTCCAGTCACTTTACATTGTCACACTTGTGCATGATACTGCTCTCCCAATTTGGGGAGACCTGTGTTAGTTTTAAAAGACAACAACAATGTATTAATCTTTTAAACTTGTAATGTAGTATGGAACATTAATGAAGGTCAAGGCAACAGTAAACCATCAAGGGAAGAATTTTCCTTTTTTCTAGAGAATAACTCTTAACTTGAGCTTCCTTCTAGGAGTTGGTATTCACACTGATCTACAATCTTAATCAGAAAGGATTATCTTCTGTGAAAAACAACTGTGAGGATGATCATCCTCTCTGGAAATATCCAGTTTTTTCTCCATCATCTTTTGCTAAAGTTTTGTATATATGTTTAAATTGGATTTATATTCCTACTTACTCTTCTTTCCCACTATAACAAAACATAGTTATTATTGTTAAGAAATCTTGGCTAGTATTTCAGAATCTTAAGTTTTTCCAGGCTCTTAGGTGTATGTAATTCCTCTGGTATGTATATTAGAGGAATGTTCATGTATATTAATTTGGCTTATTGTAATCATATGTAACTTCATAGTGTTGATTCATGAAAACCTACTACCATTGTAGCATAGTTTGAAATCTAAATTTTACATTGGATTTAATAAGTTTCTACTAGTAAGATAATTACCTAATTTTCCTACCAAATATCACATATTTATATCAATTATCTATCTTTGCCAGGAATAAACTTTAGTTGCTAAAATATGGAATTTTGAAAATACAAAAATTGTCCAAACAAATAGAACTTACTACTTTTTGCCTAAAGCACAATTTCTTATAAAAAATATGTATTAGAGGAGTGGTTCTTAACCACGGGCAATTTTGCTCACCAGGGGACATTTGGCAGGATCGGGACACAATTTTATTTTCTTACTGTGTGTGTATGTACATGCATGAATGTATTTGTATGGATATGGTACTAACATCTAGTTCACAGATGCCAATGATACTCTTAAATATATACATTATACAGGTCTGCTCCTCCCAACAAACTTTTTGCTCCAAAAAGTTACAGTGCTGAGGATGTAAAACCTTGTATTAGTGTGATTGGACATCAAATAAAATTTGATTAAGAATTATAAATATGTATCAAATTTTACCAAAAGTACTTAAGATGTGATTTTGTTGTGGCATGAAAAATTTTGCCAAGACCCCAATTTTTTCTTTATATCCATAACAGGAATTTATACCCAAAAGTACAACAAGGATAAGTCAACAGGATGCACTCTGTAAAATTTGTCAGACTAGCTTGACTTGGGAACTTGGTTGGTATAAAAGAAAGACATTCCCTTTCTTAGTTAATAAAGAAAGAGAAGTCCTCTCCCCAGATACCAAAAAAGTTACCAAAATAAAAGTCATTGCATATTTCCCTTTGTGTCCTAAGAGATTACTCCATCAAGCTGTTATTTGGTCAAATCTATTATTTTAATTAAACTCACTTTTACATAATATCAAGGGGTTAAATCTCAGCTTACAAAGCAGATACCCTAAATTAATAGAGTTTAAAAAATGTTTAAAATTATCTGATATAATTTAGAAATAACCCTGACAATGAGAGAGGAAGAAAGCATTTATTTAGTCTATTTCTTCACAGACCTTAGGAATTAAGTGATCACTACTGCTTATTAGTAAATGTAAATCTGGGGGAAAAATAGGGAGGAAAGTTCAAACTACTTTTCTATTAGTGATTTTTAATAATTTTTAAATTAAATACTATGAAATTCAAACTCCACATTTTTAATCACTAATATCAATAAAAATAGTAGCACAGAAGTAATTGCTCTGCAATTAGTGAGTTGCAACCAAGTAACATGCAATAGTTTTACCTCCAAAAAGTCTGATACTTGATTTTTTTTAAAAAAATGTATTCACTGCCTCAAGTCTTGGTTGTAACATGTGGGATCTCTTGTTATGGCTTGTTGGCTCTGGAGCACGGGCTCAGAAGTTGTGGTGCACAGGTTTAGCTGTTCTGCAGCATGTGGGATCCCAACCACAGATTGAACCCATGTCCCCTGTATTGCTCGGTGGATTCTTAGGCACTGGACTACCAGGGAAGTACCTAATATTCAATTTTCATCATCAACATTTTCCCAATTTCAGAACTATTCATTAGTAATTGATTATCATTAACTATTTTACTTCTTAACTATTATAACAGTCACAGGATACTGTTACTGTATTAATTATGATATTAATATTTATATCTTCATCACAATTATATATTCAGCCTCACAGGATTGTAAATTTCAATATTTCAGAAGGGAGAATATATCTTATTGGTTAACATGAGATAATCAAGAATACTGTCATGATGATTATTATGTCTTTTCTGTAGAAGGAATCAAAATCTAAAATGTGATGATTTTGCCAAAGAACATAAGTATAATTTCATACTAACACCAAGAATCATTTCTCTTAAGTAATTGTATTAACACGCTTCCTTCAAAGGAAGATATACAGTGACTTCTACACTAAAATAGATTTTATTCTTTCTTGTTCTATTTTCATTTAGTGTGACATAGAAAATAATATGGTATTTCATTCCTAGACAGCATATTAAAAAACAGAGATATTACTTTGCCAACAAAGGTCTGTATAGTCAAACCATGATTTTTCCAGTAGTCACTTATGGATGTGAGAGCTGGACCATAAAGAAGGCTGACCATTGAAGGATTGATGCTTTTGAACTGTGGTGTTGGAAAAGACTCTTGAGAGACCCTTGGACTGCAAGGAGATCCAACCAGTCAACCCTAAAGGAAATCAATCCTGAATATTCACTGAAAGGACTGATGCTGAAGCTGACATTCCAGTACTTTGGCCACCTGATGAGAAGAGCCAACTCATTAGAAAAGACCCTGATGCTGGGAAGGATAGAAGGCAGGAAGAGAAGGGGACAACAGAGTATGAGATAGTTGGATGCTATCACCAAATCACTGGATGTGAGTTTGAGCAAGCTCCGGGAGATGGTGAAGTACAGGGAAGCCTGGAGTGCTGCAGTCCATGGGGTCACAAGGAATTGGACACTACTGAGCGACTGAACAACAACAACAACAACAACACTGCAACGTTATAATTCGTATATCTCTATTGCCAGACCGTGTTATCAGAGTAAACTTTGTCTTAATGCTATTTGCCTAAGAAACATAACTGAAAAAAATGTCAATTTCTATTGAGAACCAGTGCTACAGACTATCCAGTTGACAGTCATCTGAAACTGTAGCAAAGCTAAATGTGAAATTCTATTTAATTGGAAAGAAATCCTGCTTCCTTTTGGCACTGTAAAACGCTTAACCAGTGTTTTTTCACTTTTTATCTTGAAAGCAGAGGGACTTTATCAGATGCAATTCTCTTGAAGGCTCAGTGTGCAGGCTGGATGATGAGAGATGCTGCTGTAGAAATAAAGTTTCAAACATCCACCAGATTCATCTTTCTCAACCCTCTCTCCTCCAACCAGAGTCTCTGAGATTCTACACAGGAACACAAAGTATGGCTTGAGAGTTAAACTGCTCTCAACCAGTTTCTGGCTTCCCTGCTAGCTCAGATAGTAAAGGATCCACCTGCAATGCCAAGACCCAGGTTCTATCCCTGGGTTGGGAAGATCCCCTGGAGGAGGAAATGCCAACCCACTCCAGTGTTCTTGACTGGAAAATCCCATGGACTGAGGAGACGGGCGAATTATAGTCCATGGGTCACACAGAGTCAAACACATCCAAAGTGACTTAGCACCCAAATGCAAAGCTGTAATCAGATAACTGGGACAAAATTAAGTGTCCTCATAAGAGTTTCTAAAATAAATACAGAGCTACAGAGAATATTTGTTTCAGGTCTGTGTGTTGTGTTTTCTTTATATTACTTTAAGTTATTGAACTTATGTAATTATGTTATATCAAACTGTTGTAAAATTGTTCTAGTGGAGACAATTATTGGGTAAAGATGACAACATTTGAGATCACTATATCACTTCCATTTTCATATTGAATATGAACATTATATTCATATAATATTACTTATTAATAAGTAATAAGTTTTATTACTTATTAAAACTTTGCTGTGCTTAGTCGCTCAGTCATGTCCAACTCTTTGAGACCCCATGGACTGTTGCCCACTAGGCTACTTTGTCTATGAGGATTCTCCAGGCAAGAATACTGGAGTGGGCTGCCAGGCCCTCCTCTAGAGGATCTTCACAACCCAGGGGTTGAACCCAGGTCTCCCACATTGCAGGGAGATTCTTTCCCATCTGAGCCACCAGGGAAGCCTAATATAACTTTGGTTTTTGAATTAGAGTATTTGACTCTAGGAGGTTGTGTAACAATCCATTTGGGTTGTTAGTCTTAAGATTTTATTTCTATGTATTTTTATAACAGCCTTTAAAACTTTAGATTTGTCTCACTATAAACATTCATATCTTGTATTCATATATGAGTGCATGTTTATAATGAATAAATATACACATATGGGGGTATGCTCAATGGGACATGATAATCTGGGAATGCTGATAAATATTCAAATCTAAGCACTTAAGTTTAAATTCAAATTGTACACGAGGTAACCACAAGCCCTCTTTCCAGTCTTATCTCTCAGTACTCTCCTGAATAAATTCCCTGCATCTCTGAACACATGTCACATTTGAAAACTTCCATGTCAAGTTAAAGCTGTCCCCTTGACTTGACTTGCCTCCACTTCCATCTTTTCATGCCAATTTTTCCTATCCATTTTTCAAAATTCACCTCATACCATATGTAATTCCTTTGAGGAAGCTGAAATAGCCTTAGAGAACCTTGGTAAAAATACCCATTTTCACACAAACATCTTATGCAAGTTACATCTCACTGTGATTAGCTAAAGGAACTGACTTTCAGCAGCGGGCATTGGAAAATATCTGGCAAGGGCAAGTTTAGTGCTGCAGCTTCTTGAATCTCCCTAGTTCCGGGCTAGACACATTCTTAAATTTGTTGGCTATGAAATTCTGCCTTTCCCAGATGAGAACCTGCCAACTTGAGTAATCTGAGTAGGCATGCAATTAGACTTGCCAAGCATTTCTTAAATATATCTTATGGAGGAAACATCAATGCTGAGTTCTAGGTTCAGTTTCTTACCTCATCATCAGTAGTGATTTGTGCTACTGAAGTCAAAATAAAACTCCAGATACAATATGGGTCTATAAGCACACCCTTCTTTTCTTTTTAGCTTTAGACTGAAGTTGGATTAACTCTATGATGTTCCTTTTAAAGTGAAAATATTAATACTTAGGAAATAAGGTGTCCTTTAACAGCATAATTTTTTCTACTTTTCTTGTTGAGTCTATGTCTAAGACTTCCCTGGTGGCTCAGTGGTAAAGAGTCCACCTGCCAAAGCAGGAAACTCAGGAGATGCCGGTTTGATCCCTGGGAAGGGAAGATTCCCCTGGAGGAGGAAATGGCAACCCATTTCAGTATTCTTGCCTGGAAAATCTCATGGATAGAGAGCCTGGTGCGTTCCAGTCTATGGGATTGCAAAGAGTCGGACATGACTTAGTGACTAAACAAATCCAACAACATGTATAAGACTGTAATTATTAACATTTAATATTAATGAGGAATGTTCATACAGTCATTCCTTGGTACACACCCGGGAGAAGTTCTAGGACCTGCCACAGACATCAAAATATCAGTATATTCAAGTATCAGAGTCAGCCTTCCATATCTACTGGTTTGCACCAGCATATTCAACCAAGCTTGTACATACACTAAGCTTGCATCTGAGGTGGTTGAATTCCAAGATGTGGAGCCTTCAGATAGTGAGGGTGGGTAGTAGTTTACTGAAAAAAATTCATGTGTAAGTGGATCAGCACCATTCAAATCTGTGTTTTTGAAGAATCAACTGTATATATTATAATAAAATTATACAAAATAATTTTAAACCCTGAAAATAGGAAAATATGGAATATTTAATATTTTCATATATGTCCTTTAGAATAACCTGTCCAAGTAAGTTAGAATATCACATATGTTATGGGGCTGAGACAAAAATGCTATTTTTAAATGAGAGAAAAATTATGAAATTTTCAAATCTATATACTGTGATTATAAATTCTAATTCTATTAAATTGTTTACATATCAGTATTTACTAGAACACTACCTGTACAGAATTACAGGCTTTTGTTTTTGGTATGACTCTTTCATATCTCTGGGTTCAATTCCTGGGTTGGAAAGATACCCTGGAGTAGGAAATGGTAACCCATTCCAGTATTCTTGCCTGGAAAATTCCAGGGACAGAGGAGCCTGGTGGGATACAGTCCATGGGGTCACAAAGAGTTGGATGCGACTAAGCATGCATGTATCATATCACTAATAAATTACTATTTATTTTCTAAATAGACCTAGCTTTGAGTTTCCAGAAACAAGAAAATCAAAACCTTAAACACTTTCACATTCTGCAAAAGCAAAGTAAAGGCAAACTATGGAAAACCGTCTAACTTCGAAAAAGTCTTGTTATATTAGTAACAGAATGAATTATAGATCAAATTTGAATGCTTCCAAGTTCTATAATTAAAACTAGACTAAAAGGCTATTGAGTAAACCTGGGAGGAACAATTAAATAAGAAAGTTTTAAAGGAGCCTATCATTGTTTATATGTAAATTGATCATAAAGCAAATCCAGTTGTTCTGCTGAGTAAATATGTGTATTCAGTAGTATTATTTGCATTTTATCAGATTTTATTTTGAGCCTCAGATACAGAGTATTTAATCAAAACCTTCAGTCCATGTCACATTATCCATTATGATCATCAACCAGTGAAATGTTTTTCGAACACCACAAACCTATTCCATTCTACCTCATAGGCATCTACTGTTTATTTATTTATTTTTCCATTTAACCTTCACAATATGGTCCTATTACTGAATTGAAATTTTTCTTAGTAAAACATAAAACTATTTATAAGTGATAAAGCAAGAAATAAAAATCCCCATTCCCCACATTGCCCCTCCATGGAAATGAAGTTACCTGTGACTCTACAGTTGACTCTAAGTTTCTAAAGAAAATTCAAGGACTTCCCCTGTGTCTCAGTGGTAAAGAATATGACTGACAATGCAGGAGACCCAAGAGATGCACGTTTGAGCCCTCGGTCAGGAAGATCCACTGATGAAGGAAATGGCAACCCACTCCAATATTCTTGCCTGGAAAATTCCATGGATAAAGTAGTCTGGCAGGCTATAGTCTTTGGGGTTGCAAAGGGTAGGTTACTCTTTGAGCATACACAGCACACACAGATAAAACTCATATATATCAGCTGATCTGATGTCGTATGTATGATTTATATAAGTTTTGATGTAAATCTTGTTTTCTAGTCTGCTGTTATTCAATAATATAGCTTTAAGATACAGTTATATTTCTTTATGCACTTTTGGCACATTCCTTCCAATTATTCAATATATTGAAATATGCATCTATCTTATCCAATCTTTAGTGACGGCAATTTGTGTCCCCAGGCAGTTTTGACCATAAATGCTGCTGAAACGAATGCCCTTACATGTGGTCTTCTTGTCCTTAATGAGAACTGAGCTCTGCAGTTATAGAGGGAGAGGGACAGCTGGGTCACATGGCCTTCATGTGTCTAATTTTAGTAAATATAGAGATTACTCAGGAGAAAGAGTATTAAAATACAAACTCCCTCCATTACTTATCTATATGATACTTTCAATATCTGATTTTCTCTTCAGATATATTTCAACATTGCTTGATACTAGCTCCTATAATTCATCTCAGAATTACATTAATAGTGCTATTAAAAAAATAAAAAGTGACACATTATTCAGAGATCTACTAAAGAAATACAGGGTGGTGGTGGGACAAATAGTAAAACAAGAGCATCTTTGTTTTCTGCGTATTTCCCACTTATTTTTTTCCTTTTTATACTTAAAATTCTTGAAGAGATAGGAATACCAGACCATCTTGCTTGACTGAGAAAGCTGTATACAGGTCAAGTAGCAACAGTTAGAACTGGACATGGAACAACTGACTAGTTCCAAATTGGGAAAGGCGTGCGACAAGGCTGTATATTGTCACCCTGCTTATTTAACCTATATGCAGAGTATATCATGAAAAATGCCAGGCTGGATGAATCACAAACTGAAATCAAGATTTCAGGGAGAAGTATCAACAACCTCAGATAAGCAAACAATACCATTCTATTGGCAGAAAGTGAAGAGGAACTAAAGAGGCTCATGATGAGGGTGAAAGGGGAAAGTGAAAAAGCTGGCCTAAATCCCAACATTCAGAGAACTAAGATTATGGCATTCAGTCCTATCACTTCATGGCAAATAGAAGGGGAAAGTGGAAGCAGTAACAGATTTAATTTTCTTGGACTCCAAAACCATCACAGCCACAAAATTAAAAGATGCTTACTTTTTGGAAGGAAAGCTGTGACAAAACTTGACAGTGTATTAAGAAGCAAAGACATCATTTAAGGTCCATATAGTCAAAGCTATGGTTTTTCCAGTAGTCATGTTTGGATGTGAGAGGTGGACCATAAAGAAGGCTGAGGGCTGAATAATTGATGCTTTTGAATTGTGCTGCTGGAGAAGGCTCTTGAGAGTCCCTTAGGCAGCAAGGAGATCAAACCAGTCAACCCGAAAGGAAATCAACCCTGAATATTCATTGGAAGGACTGATGCTCAAGCTGAAGCTCCAATAGTTTGGCCACCTGATATGAAGAGCCACCTCATTGGGAGAGACCTTCATGCTGGGAAAGACTGAAGGCAAGAGGAGAAGGGGAAGAGAGAGGATGAGACGGTTAGATAGGATCACTGAGTCAATGAACATGAATTTGAGCAAAGTCCAGGAGATAGTGAAGGACAGAGAAGCCTTGCGTGCTACAGTCCATGGGGCTGCAAAAGAGTCAGGCATGACTTAGGGACTGAACAATAACAACAGCTGCTTATTTATGATCTAAAATTCACAAGCTTACATTTTTCTAGTATAATCACCAGGGTTGCTTTCTAAGGAGAGAACCTGAAATCTGTTAATAGTTTGGTCTCTCCCTAGGAACAGCCACGGACTCTTTCTTAAAGCCCAACCACTGTCAAAGAAACAAACATTTAAACAATCAAATAATTAAATTTTACCATGAAACTCTAGTAACAGCAGCCTTAGTCATTGATTTACTTTTTCAGCTGAATGTGGTAAAACGGAAAGCTTAGAGATTTAATTAAACAATCAGCTGAATGTGATTCATCTCAAATTATCTAAAAATATATCCACAAACTGAGATAAACTTTTCTCATACATATTAACCATACTTTGATCAAGTAAGCAAACTGAGATGTTCTGACTAAAATAGGTATATACATGAATTAAAGGCATGGTACAGAGAAGCATTGTTTGAAGTAATATGTAAAGCTTCATATCTTTTAGATAATACATACTTGATATACAATTAGTTGGAATATTGATCTTATAGTTTTCCATTCATACCTTTATATAATTATTTAGGTAACTGAATCTGAATCATACTATTTTTTAAAGGCACTCATTTCAGATTTTTGTGTGTGTCCTTTGACATATTAACTACTTAGAGGTGTCAATTTATTAAATATGTAAAGAATTGTTCATGAGTCTAACTTCATACATTTAGTGAGGAATAAGTTTGTTCAAGAAATCACATAGCAAATCTAAAGGATTTTAAAAATCACTTGAAAAGTTATAACTCGCCTTTTAAAGTAGGACAAGAAGCTATTTAAATAGGATAGGAGGCCTTAGGGGCAGTGAACATTTTAATTGCATATTTAATTGGAAATATGCTGGAGAAGTAGTGTTTAGTTTAGCTGAAGCTCATGGGCCTTGGCAAAGCATTTTTTTCTAGCTAATATTTTCTTTTACCTTTTTGAAAATTAGATCAAGCTGAATAGAAATTAATTTTGTTGCTATTCATTTTGAAAGGATTAGAACCTTTTGTTTTCCTATGGAAAATAAGTTGATAGGTTTATTTTAAAGGCTTTCTTTTCTCTTTTAATTATCTTTGAAACTTCATACCTGAACATTTGTTTGCTTGACAGTTCAGTGAAGATTAAAATAGCATCTAAATTATATAAAATCCAATGTCTTTTACATGTTTTACCACTTAACCCAGAGCTTCGATGTCCAGGTGGCTATTGCTATTAAGAGTTTAGAAATGAGATTTAAGGTATGAAGCCTATAAAAAAAATTGGCTGGATTTTGTTGTTTTATGAGAGGGAGCAGTTTTAAATTTAGCAAAGAAAAAGATTCATATGTGGATATTATTCTGCTGTCCTTGAGAAAGTTTTGTCCTGTGATAATATGTTTAGAGATAGGTTGTACAAAGTGCAGAAAAAAAGGGTTGCATTTTTAGGGTTTTGGTGACACAAGTGTCACAAAGGCAGGAAACAGAGTGTTTATGTGGTGAAGAGAAGTTGAAGTAGAGTCCATCTCTGACTACCGAGGTTTTACTATCACTCCATTTTCCATTATGAGCAGAAAGTTGACAGCATAAAATTACTCATGGAGCTTGATGCCTTACCCTTCTGTACATTCTTTATGGGATCCACAGACTTAATCACTCACTGAGGCACCTGTGAGCATCAGTGTCCATCATGATGGTCTTTCAGGAAATGTTATCTCTTCAGACGCATTTCTCATTGTCATGAGATATGGATAGGAGGCTGAGGAGATGAGAGGATACAGTTTGCTTTCATCATTATTGGCATTCTTCTGTCTCTAGAAATGATAAATATATGGCTGGAGGATAAAGCAAGCTACATGGAAGTGGGAAGCATCAGAAAGGAAATGCAAGAGTAGAAGGCACAGCCATGGCAGAACTTAAAATTTTGGCTCATTTTAATGAATTAATATACAGAAGAGCTTCTGAGTTGCTGAGAATGCAAGTTTACAAGAAACATGCTGATTACAATTAAGTGATGTTTTATTAATAGTTTTCCATTGCCACACAGCAACTTAAAACCCATGTTTATTTGATGATAATTCTGTAGATCAAAAGCCCATGTGTGGAATGGTGGTCACTCAGTCTTGTCCAACTCTGTGACCCCATGGACTGTAGCCTGCCAGATTCCTCTGTCCATGGAATTTTCCAGGTAAGAATACTGGAGTGGGTCGCCATTCTCTTCTCTAGAGGATCTTTCCAACCCAGGGATTGAACCTGGGTCTCTCGAATTATGGGCAGATTCTTTACTGCTAAGCCACCAGGGAAGTGTTTAGGTTATTTGTCTAGGATCTCTCAAAGCAAAACACCAGTTCATCAGCTGGATTACATTCTCATTTACCAACCAAAAGATTACAACTGGCTGAGGGCTCAGATGCTGGTTAGCACTTCTTGGCAATAATATAGTTTTAAATTGAGGTATACACATTGGTTTTTGAGATATAAAGCCATTGCACAATTAATATGCTATAGTGTAAACATAACTTTTATATATGCTGGGAAACCAAAAACATGCATCTGACTCACTTTATTGTGATGTTCATTTTACTTTGGTGGTCTGAAAACAAACCTGAAATCTCTCTGAGATGTACCTACATTTCATTAAAAAATGCTAAGATTATTTTTATAGGAACTAAAACCATACTCCAACAAAAGTCATATCAAATCAAGCCTTAAGGCTCTTTAAACATAGACAAAAGTCAATGTCAAATTTTGGTCATATTTCTGTGTACAAACCCTTAGGAGTTTTATTAATTATAGTAATGATTAATAATTATGGAACAATTATAAGATGCAATTCACTCTTCAGTGTTCTTTATATATATATTTTTTGAATCCTTGCAGTTATACCAGAGGAGTACCTATTATCATTTCCACTATACAAATTAAGAAATTGAGACAGAGAAGTTAAGCCATTCATTCAAGTTTATGAGGCCATTAAGCAGAGGAGCCAAGATTTTAACATTTTGGTAATTTTTCTTTTCTTTTTTTTTTTTACTAATTGATAAATATATTAGTTGAAAGAAATAAGATATTTTTGTTTTCAAGAGACGGCTTCGTTTGATAGTCACAGACTGATGCTTAGAGACTGAATCCATAAATAGGACTCAAAAATTAGAAAATCTGAATTATAATAATTCAGTCCTTTTTTGGTCTAGCCCCAGGGGAGGGATGGGTAATGCCTAGTCTGCCCTGACAAGAGACAGAGCTGGCATAATCAGTTGCTCCTGTTCACTGTTATATTCCTCTTTTCCTTCACCAAAAGAAGGGGCCTGCAGTATTATCAAGGTCTGATTGAGGAAGATCTGTGGGCACCAATATCAGAGCATAATAGCGATAGAGATTCTGTCACAGAATAACTTGCCTTCTGGGCTGTACTCATCACCTTTTTTTTTTTTTTTTCATTTCTCAAAGCAACCATCCAGCCTGAGGGAAACTTATCCTGGCTCAGAACAACTTCTGCACACAAAGCCCAGCTATATCTGAAAGGTGAAGAAAGCCCCCATGTTAAAGTTTTCGCTTAAAAGCAAAGAAGAAAAAAGCATGAAAACCTCCGTGCTAGCTTCGGCAGTTTATAGCGGCGTTTTCGTTGTCACCTGTAATAACGAGTGTCAGTTGGTCACCATCCCTAGAACAGGAGCTGTTACATTTTCTCCTAAAAATTTAAGGGCCATATTCTTACCAGTTTCCTGAGGTTATTATAGATCAAATACAGAAATGAAAGTCAAAATAAACCTCATGATATATCTGTTGTCACCAAGAATTTTAAGCAGAATACACATAAGATATTTTTGGAAAAAAATGGAGAAAAGACAGCTTGTAAAATTTTGAAAACAGGAAAAGAGTAACTGATGCCAAATAATGACTATCTGCTATAAGAAGTAGAAGACTGTCACTGTTGGCACTTTCATAGTTTGTATTATCATTGGTAAATTTCCCATTATCTTTCAGTTCTTTCTAATTCAAGCTAAAAGAATAGCTCTCTATTTTCATTTCAAAGTTTGGAGCTTCAAAAACGCCAGTTTCTTATTTGAAGGCATGAGAGTTTTTATATTCAAAATCTATAATTTAGGTCTCCAGCAGACTCCAGGTAATAAACATGCTATTCTTTTCTCTGAACTCTTTGTCCCAAATTTGGCTTCAGAAAATTAGGTTTGCCAGTGATGTAGACTGCCCCAGAGAACTTTAAAGTAGTACTTCTTTCAGGAAACTCTGAGTACCTAAGAGAAAAACAGACCCCCTACATTCTTGCATCCATTTATTGGGTTTCCAAGACATGTCAGGTCCTGTGTCATTCTAAATCTAGACCATTACTGTGCTTCTAAATAGGCTTTGTTCTTTGACCAACTCTAGTCAGTTATGCAGTGAAAAACATTTTGTGGTCCTCTCTCTTAGTCTCCAGTTCAGGACTGCAACTTCTAAATCGTTATTATTCTTACATGCCTTGAAGTACAGATGAAAGTCCTTGGGCCATTCTCATTTCCAAAACTACACACTGAGTTCACTCACTTAGATTAAGCCTAAAATGATGATTTCCTTCAGGCAATTATTAGAGGATTTTGTATCCTGAATAAATAATGATAAAATGCAGCATTTCCAAAACTGGAATTGATTTTTTTTTAACAAAGATAGAATTTACAATAAGCGTGGAATGGTATTAAATGGCGTTTTATAAAAGCCACTGGGTATTTGTTAGAAGGATAAAGAAATGTTTATATGCAACAATATGCAAAGGAGAACAGCCAACACAGGCTAAGGTCCTTTAACTTGCCTTTCGAAGTTGCGATGCTGCTGTTCTATGACGTTGTACAGTTATCAGACCACAGCTGTTTTGATAAATTCTCCTGCTGAGAGAATCAATATTTTTAGATAGCTAATGGAAGTTACTAGTTGCTAAACTAGCAGAAACAGAAGCTCTCATTTTAAATCAAACTAATCAGCTACCAACTGTTTATAAGGCGTGGTGTGTTAGTCACGGAGAAGGCAATGGCACCCCACTCCAGTCCTCTTGCCCGGAAAACCCCATGGATGGAGGAGCCTGGTAGGCTGCAGTTCATGGGGTTGCAAGAGTCAGACACGACTGAGCGTCTTCACTTTCACTTTACACTTTCATGCATTGGAGAGGGAAATGGCAACCCACTCCAGTGTTCTTGCCTGGAGAATCCCAACGACGGGGGAGCCTGGTGGGCTGCCTTCTATGGGGTCACACAGAGTCGGACACGACTGATGCGACTTAGTCACTCAGTCATGTCAGACTTTATGCAGCCCCGTGGACTGTAGCCCACCAGGTTCCTCTGTCTATGGTATTTCCCAGGCAAGAATACTGGAGTAGGTTGCCATTTCCTTCTCTAGGAGATCTTTCTGACTCAGGGATTGAACCCAGGCCTCCTGCATCGCAGGCAGACTCTTTACCATCTGAGCCACAAGGGAAGATAGTGAGAAAAACCAAACCCCAAATAGCACATGTTGCTGTAGTTAAGCTAGTATGTTGTATGTAAAAACGTTCAATTGACTGTAAAGTCATAGGAAGGAGTACTCTGACAGTTTTGTGAGGAAGTATAAGAGAACCTGGATTAAATTAATCCTTAGGTTGTGAGTATACCAAGAAAATCTTTTTTCTTTATTCCAAACACAAAACAGGATGTAAAGTAAATCTTTAGCAATATTTTGATCAACTTTTTTGATGCAACAAAAAGTCCATTACTTAAATAACAGGTTCAGATAGTCACACTGACTATATTGTAGTTAACATACAGTTTTGAGGAGAAAGATTGCAATAGCTGAGGACAAAGATATAAAAGTGTGGCTCATACATGGTCTGTGTTGGCGATGAAAGTGAAAGGGTTAGTGGCTGAGTCGTGTCTGACTCTTTGTGACCCCATGGACTGTAGCCTGCCTGGTTCCTCTATCCATGGAATTCTCCAGGGAAGAGTACTGGAGTGGGTTGCCACTGCCTGCTCCAGGGGATCTTCCCAGCCAGTGATCAAACCCAGGGCTCCTGCATTGCAGACAGATTTTTTTTTACTGTCTGAGTCACCAGGGAAGCTCAGTTAATGATACCCATCCTTTAAAAGCTCTGATTGGGCTAAAGGTTGCCTTCCTATTAACTTTAATTCTAGAACATATAAAGCACTTTATAGTAACCTCCAAGTAAATGTCTAACACTAAGGTTTTATCTTATTTTTAGAATTTTGTTAAACTCTAAGAATTAAACAATTAACCTGAATTATTTTTATGCTTCATGCTGATAAGGAAATACATGAAATGTGTGATGCCAACAGTTTTGAAACTTTTCTCTTGTCAGTCTTCATGTATTCTCAATGACGGTGGAGACTTTCTGCTCAGGTCTGTATAGAGGAAAAAAGTCTGTGGCTTGAAGATTTTTCCAGCAGAAGAGATCTAGCATCATTATTTCTGAAAGATGACCTTCCCCAGCAGCATTTCTAATTATACTCCTAAATTAGAATGAACACACTCTAAAGACCAGACTCATCACTGTGACTTAACATTATTCAGTTCTGAGGAAAAGCAGCCATTTATTGCAGCAAAAATTACAGGGATGGAAAAAGGTAGTCTTTTAAAAATTAAAAATTAAATTAAAAGGTAGTCTTTTAAAAATTTAAAAATTACAGGATTGGAAAAAGGTAGTCTTTTTGTTGTTGCTCAGGCTTTCAGTTGTTTCCGATTCATTGTGACCCCATGGACTGCAGCATGCCCAGCTTCTCTGGCCTTCACCATCTCCCAGAGGTTGCTAAAACTCATGTCGATGGAATTGATGATACCATCTAACCATCTCATCCCCTCTCATCCCATTCTCCTCTTGCCTTCATTCTTGCCCAGCATCAGGGTATTTTCCAATGAGTCAGCTCTTTGCATCATGTGGCCAAAGAACAGGAGCTTCAGCTTCAGCATCAGTCCTTCCAATGAATATTCAGGGTTGATTTCCTTTAACCAATTTCCTTTGTTAGTAAATAAAAGCAGCAGCAATTATGGACCATATGAGGTCCACTCTCACACACACGCTCAGGAAAAAAAAAAAAAAGAAAAATCACCACCATCAGCACTTCTGGACTTGGTTACACTTTCTTTAGCATTGAGAGAATGAGTTTGAACAAAAGTCATCTATAGAAGCAGAGCATATGTTTAATAAGTTTCAAGCTGCTGTATAGCTTTTCCAGCTAGCTTTTTCTACAAGGAAAATGAAGGACACCATCACTGAACTACTTACATCTGTTTTATAAATTGGCAGTCCTTGGTAGCAAACATTTGAAAGGAGATGAATATTAACCAGGATGACAGCACACAAATGGCCTTTAGAGTTTTAGCATTTACAAATTCAATATTATCCTAGAGAATTTGAATTTTTAATTCAAATTTAAAAGTTTACCTTATCTCTTCTCAAGCCTTTCTTATTTCCTTTAATTCCAATTCCTTTAATTCATCATACAATTATTTTCTTTCTGGTATTTAAGCAATTTTCACACAGATAGGTATTTACTCAGATAATTTACATCTTGGAGAAAAATATCCATATCATAAGAAAACAAAACAAAGGGAAAGGAAAAATCTAGGGTTCTCTTTGGAGGAAATTCTCTGTGTTTCTATGAACTGTGTGGCTAGACTTCATTCTAATGGTCTCTGATTTACAACTGTCCCCTTATAGATCTTTGTCTCAAAGACTGTACATCAGATTCTCAGCTTTATCTACCACATATCAGAAGCATATGGGAAGCTCTTAAATATGTGTGAGGCGCAGACCACATCCCAGGTCAAAATTGAATCTCTAAGAGTGAGATCTTTGACACTGATACTTTTTTAAAAGGCTCTGATTTCATATGCAGTCGAGATTGAGAACTACTAGCTTTCAGTTTATTGGAAAGGTAGACAATAAGATATAATCACAGAAAAAAAATAGATCCAAAACTTTTACAAGCTATAAAAGATAGGAAACAGTGTGATGAGAGATTATAATAGGTTTGGGATAGATGTCAAAGATATCTCTGGAGAAGCGTCAATTAAGCTAATGCCAAAATAATGAAGAGAATTGAGTAAGATGAAGTCACTCTTGTGATCAGTTCCTGGAAGAGGGGACACAGGGATGTCCAGGACATGCTGTGTTCCAAGAACAGACAAGGGCATCGCTGCTAGAGTGTACTGCATGAGGTCTCAGGTTATGTGAAATGAGTCTGGATAAGTTTTCCTGATGCCTGTTTTAGTCTCTGGCCATACACTGCGTGCTCAATGCATTTGTTATAAAATGTGTGAAGAATATCAACTTTAGTGTCCTTCCCCTGATATTTTTAATTCTCTGCTTTCCTATAAATTCTGGCTAGGCTTTGTCCTTCTATGTGCTAGAGGTGGATGTGATATCAATTAGCCCTCCTGACTGGAGAGCCTTTCACTGATTCTACTTTCTGGGAAATGCAGAAGAGGTGTCACAACGGATTGCTGAAGGAAAAAGAGTACAGCAGTTTAGGGGGCTGCTTGAGAGGCTGGATGGTGAATGGTGCAGGGTTTGGTGTCAGACAGCCCCCGTGTGGACTTGTGTTTCTGTTCTAGTTTTGGTCTTAAGAATCATTTCTATTTATTTAAAATCCTTCTCTTGGTAATAGTCATCAATCTTATTGCTTGATTCTGATGTTGTCATCACTGCTCTCTATTCTTTAAAGAACAAAAAAAAAAAGGCCTTTTTCCAATAATGATTAAGTCTCTCCTCTAGAGTTTACTCCCAATCAGCTGACTGGTGCTAGTCTCAACTCCTCTGCACCTTGACTACCATGTGACAGAAGATCCCATTCATCCCTTAATAGCAGGAGAAACATATTGCAAAGAGTCACTGGCTTCTCGTAATTGTTTAAACTTTGCTCTAATACATGGTGGGGTTCCCTAGTAGCTCAGGTGGTAAAGAGTCTGCCTGCAATGCAGGAGATCCAGGTTCAATCCCTGAGCTGGGAATATCTCTTGGAGAAGGGAATGGCTACCCACACCAGTATTCTTGCCTGGAGAATTCCAGGGACAGAGAAGCCTGGAGGGCTACAGTCTATGGGGTCTCAAAGAGTTGAACATGACTGAGCAACTAACATTACGGTGGGCAATCATAAGTCTTCTTAATGCAGTATCACCTTTAACTAAACATACATGATATGAATCATGTAAAAATCTGGTATTGAAATCTTTAAATTAAAAGTTACCTCAACATTCCTTACTATCTCATGACTAAATATACTATAAATATAAAAGTGTGGGTATAGAAAGAGAGAAAGGAAGTGAGGCAAATTCAGCAATTTATGAAGTGATATGAGGATACAAACAAGATTTATTTTCTAAATTATTAAACAGAAAGGAATTAAGTATCAACTCACTGTAGAACTGACAACATTCTGTGAACTCCCCAGAGATGTCATGCAACAGTTTATTCAGAAACTGGGCACTGAGTGGACTGGATACATCCTCTTTTGTACCCTCACCTGCTCTGCTCCTCTCTAACCAGCATTTCTGTCAATCAGACTTTATAGAATTTGCAAATGGAACTTTGCATGACGTCTACACACAGTGTGAACATAAGGACTGGGTTCTGAGTATTTGGGGATGATTTGAGGTCTGGCTGAGAGACTTTGATAATGTGATCCTTTTGGCTATAGGTCTAATCTCCATTCTGGAATATCGTCTACTTTCTTGTTTATCTAATGTGGTCTATTTTTTGGAGAGTTGCTTTAGATCATGAATAGCTATATCTCCTCAGAGGTTTCAAAGGTCTCAGGGAATAGACATGGGATCCAACTTAAGAGTCATCCTAATAAACTGCCATTTATTTTAGCTCAAAAAGGATCAAATGACAGTTTCATAACTTCCAATCTATAAATTGCAAAGTAGGAAAATACAGAATTCTTGAAGTTCCCTTCTAGGTTTTGTGGTCCATTTGCCAACATTCAAAATTCACGGGATTTAGCACAGCATCTTTTGGTGTCCCTCCTGAAAGCCTAATGAGCTCTGGTCAGCACACCCTGAGCAAAAGATTAGGACACTTGGCCAAAGTCCATTTTTTTGCTTAATAACCATAAATGTTTTAAATAAATACTGAACATGTTTACTTGTTTAGAATATCATTTCTAGTAGAGATGTTACAACAACTTGAATTTTCAGTGATCCTTTTCAGATTGCTATCATTGTTTTTATTTTAGCAATAAAATAAGACATTAAATCAGTTAAAATTGCCGAGAAAAGCTTTATCTGTCTAATTGTAACCTGCATGATCTACTTTTAACAGTCTAATATCTTTAGTACAGTGCCTGGAAACAAGAGCCATTTGATATACACTTATGAATACTGGTCCGCTGTTCAGAATTATTAAAAAAGAGTTTATGCTTGAATATTATGCAAGTGATTCAGAGGTTCTGGGCTCATTTTATCTGTAGGAAATATACATTAAATAGGCTCCCCACTTCACCTCTATGACCTACACTTCTGGTTTGTTGTCTTGCTCATGCTCAGTCACTTCAGTCTTAGCAGGTATTAAAAAGCTTTCTAATTCTTTCTTTTGGCTTTTTTTTTATAAAGAGGATGTTAAGTCTTTAAAATTCTTTATAGTCAAATGAAAGGCCTCACCATTTCATATTTTTATGGATATTATTCATACATTTGTTTGCTTTGAATTTTAAACACATTAAATAAAGATCATCCTTTAGCATAATTCAATAGTCATAAACTATTTGTTGAAAAAAGTGACTTTAGATTAAAAATATAGTTTGTGATGTCCAAATAGAAAAAATACATCCACCATTTAACATAATGTGAACTTGATGTTTTAACATTTAATATTAATTGTAACTTGAGGATACAGACATACATACAGAACGTACATTCTCCAGAAAAATGTTTATTCTAATGACAAGCAGTATTATGAGTTGTAATAGGAGTATATACACAGATTTATCGTATAAAAACCTACTTAGTAAGAATATGGTTAAAATGTGATATTTCAATATAAACAAGGTATTTTCAGGAAGCAAAGCAAAATGTGGGCTCCCCTGGTGACTCAGTGATAAAGAACCCATCTGCCAATGCAGGAGATGTGGGTTTGAACCCTGGGTTGGGAAGATCTCCTGGAGAAGGAAATGACAACCCATTTCAGTATTCTTGCCTGGGTAATCTTTCGGATGGAGGAGCCTAGCAGGCTACAGTCCCTGGGGTCACAAAAGAGTCAGACGTGACTTAGCAACCAAAAAAAAAAGCAAAATGTCCTTTATAAAACAAGTACCAACATGCATTGTTTGAACTGTGGATTAGCATGATGCTTTATTATTTGTTCACTGTTATGACGCTACCTTCGTTTCCTAATCATTTATTTTTGAATTTATAAGAAAATATCTTGGAGATTTTATTTCTGCTTATTTCTAGTCTTAGAAGACAAGAATCTAAGTTTTATTTACCAAATTTGAGTCGGTAAAACAATGCTTCTCCAGTTACCCAAGATGTTGACATATTTGATTCCTTAGCTCAGAAACAGTTCTCTTTCACACATTGATAACATTTGTCATTGTCATGAAAGGTATGTACCTAAATTCATCAGGAAAATGTTCAATGGGGTCAAAAGCTTCACAATATATTTAAAATTTACTTGCTATTATTCATGATCTGTATAATATTGCATTAATTTATTGATAGCAAACAAGCATGTCAAGCTCTAGAAATGCTTAAAGATACCAAAATTTTCTATGTAAAGATATCTAGAGCTTTCATAAATTGTTTCTGACACTGAAAGAATGGTATATGTGTGTAGTTAATGACCTTGACATTAGTGCTAATGATATGGGATGGAGGTATTCTGCTATATAACTCAGACTGGTTATTGATAACAGTCTGCTTGATACTACTTTAATTTGGTCCCCTTGAAATGCTCATATTTCAATTGCATTTATTATAAATAAGTATTATGGAATACATACTCATGCACCTATCATAAAACTCTTGGGTGACATAGTGATATAGGGCCTTACTGCTAGAATTATGGTCCATGATTAGCAGCAGCATTGCCTAGGAGCCTGACAAAATTCAAAGTTTGAGGCACCAGCCCTGACCTTGGTTACCTAAAACATTGAGGTGATTTGTACATGCATGAAAGCTTAAGAAGCACAGACATCAAACTCATTAGCAAAAAACTTAAACCTTTACTTCTAAGACAAAAACAAGACACTGTGAATACTTCTGTGCAGTATAGAATTGGAAGTCCTAGCCAGAAAAATCAGGCAAGAGAAATAAAAGGCTTCAGAATTGGAAAAGAAGTAAAATTAGCTCTATGTGCTGATGACTCTGTATATAGAAAATCCCAAGAACACAAGAAAACCTGTTAGATCTAATCAATAAATTCAGCAAGATTTCAGGATACAAAATTAACATACAAAGATCAACAGTGCTTCCATATACTAATGACCTATTAGGAAAAGAAATAAAATTATCTCATTTACAATAACATCAAAATAATAAAAACTATTTCAGGATAAATTTAATCAAGAGGAGAATGATCTGTGCATTGAAAACTACAAGATATTGAAAGAAATTGAAGACATAAATAAAAAAGGTACCTGGTGTTTGTGGGCTGGAAGAATATTTGTAAAATGTCCATACTATCCAATTCATCTATAGATTCCATGTAATCCCTATCGAGATTCCAATGGCTTTTTAGAAACAGAAGTAGAAAAAAGAATCTTGAAATTTATATTGGACCACAAAAGGTTTTGAATAGCCAAAGCAATGTCCAAAAAACCCAGTGTGGAAGCCATCACATTTCTGATTTCAAACTCTATTATAAAGGTATAATAATCAAGGCACAGAACTACCATATGATCCAACAATTCCACTTCTGAAAATATATCCAAAGGAAAGAAAAACACTAACTCAGAAAGATATCTTCACCCTCATGTTCACAGCATTATTTACAATAGCCAAGACATGGAAACAACTTAAATACCCACTGATAGATGAATGGATAAATGTGTAAGATTTTATATATACATATCTATATGACTGAAAAATTTTTCCAATATATACATATATTTTCAGACATTAAAAATAGAAATTTTTTAATTTGCAACCACACAGATGGACTGTGAGGGTATTGTGCTAAGTGAACAAAGTTAAACAATGATAAATTCAGTTTGATATAGGAAATTTTTTAAAGCAAATTCATAGTAAAAGATCAGATTTGTTGTTATCAGAAGGGAGTAGAGGGGGGAAATGTATGAAGGTTGTTGAAAGGTATGAGCTTAAAAGGTAGATAGATACTTAGGATATAGTATACAACATGACGATTACCGTTGACACTGCTATATGGTATATTTGAAAGTTGACAAACTAGAAAGCCCAGAGATAGATCCACACATCTATGGATACCTTATCTTTGACAAAGGAGGCAAGAATATACAATGGAGAAAAGACAACCTCTTTAACAAGTAGTGCTGGGAAAACTGGACAGCCACTTGTAAAAGAACGAAACTAGAACACTTTCTAACACCATACACAAAGATAAACTCAAAATGGATCAAAGATCTAAGCATAAGACCAGAAACTATAAAACTCCTAGAGGATAACATAGGCAAAACACTCTCCAACATAAATCAAAGCGGGATCCTCTATGACCCACCTCCCAGAATATTGGAAATAAAAACACGAATAAACAAATGGGACCTAATTAAAATTAAAAGCTTCTGCACAACAAAGGAAACTATAAGCAAGGTGAAAAGACAGCCTTCAGAATGGGAGAAAATAATAGCCAATGAAGCAACGGACAAACAATTAATCTCAAAAATATACAAGCAACTCCTGCAGCTCCATTCTAGAAAAGTAAACAACCCAATCAAAAAGTGGGCCAAAGAACTCAACAGACATTTCTCCAAAGAAGACATAAAAATGGCTAACAAACACATGAAAAGATCCTCAACATCACTCATTATCAGAGAAATGCAAATCAAAACCACAATGAGGTACCACTTTACACCAGTCAGAATGGCTGCCATCCAAAAATCTATAAGCAATAAATGCTGGAGAGGATGTGGAGAAAAGGGAACCCTCTTACACTGTTGGTGGGAATGCAAACTAGTACAGCCACTACGGAAAACAGTGTGGAGATTCCTTAAAAAACTGCAAATAGACCTGCCATATGACCCAGCAATCCCACTGCTGGGCATATACACCGAGGAAACCAGAATTGAAAGAGACACGTGTACCCCAATGTTCATCGCTGCATTGTTTACAATAGCCAGGACATGGAAGCAACCTAGATGCCCATCAACTGAGGAATGGATAAGAAAGCTGTGGTACATATACACAATGGAATATTACTCAGCATTAAAAAGAATACATTTGAATCAGTTCTACTCAGGTGGACGGAACTGGAGCCTATTATCCAGAATGAGGCAAGCCAGAAGGAAAAACAACAATACAGTATACTAACGCATATATATGGAATTTAGAAAGATGGAAACGAGAACCCAGCATGCGAGACAGCAAAAGGAACGCAGACATAGAGAACAGACTCGTGGACTCTGTGGATGAGGGCAAGGGTGGGATGATATGGGAGAATGGCATTGAAACATGTTAATTATCATATGTGAAATCAATCACCAGCCCGGGATTGTTGCTCGGGGGCTGGTGCACAGAGATTTCCAGGGGGAGGGAGTCGGGAGGGAGGAGGGAATGGGGTTCTGGAGGGGGAACATATGTACACCCAGGGCGATATCATGTCATTGTATGGAAAAACCAATAAAAAAAATAGAAAAAAAAAAAGAAAGTTGAAAATCCAAAGAGTTTCCATCACAAGCAAATACACTTTTCTTTTTTGTACCTATGAGAAGATGGATGTTTATTTATTATGGTAATCATTTCACAGTACATGTAAATCAAATCATTCTGCTGTACACCTCAGATTTATGGTGCTGTACGTCAATTATATCCCAATAAAAGTAAAAAATAAGTAGCTTGAGAAGTATGGCTTAGAACCTGGGCTCTGGAGTCAGACTTGGATTTCTAAACCCCAATTTCCTCATTTGTAAAGGGAGACTAATGATATTTTCCAGTGATTTTTTTTTTCTGTTTTGGAGATCGAATGAGATTACATGAATAAATCGATACAGCATGACTGAGTGCTTGAAGATAGCAGTCAGTGCAGAGTACCATTTGTATTGGTTCTTGGTAAGTCAGGTAGCATGACAGCCTCACAGGCCTGTGGGACAAATGCGCTTAATTATTAAGGCCTCCGTAAGTATTGAAAAAAGAATCGATTGATAGTATCTATATTCTAGGCATTACTTGATCAATGACCACTCACAGATGAAATAAATTTTCTATTTTATCTTATTCACCTCTTAAAAAGAAAAAATACTTGCATATTCTCTACATTTGGCCTTCAGGAATCTAAGACTGTTTTATATAGACTCTTAGATGTTGTTCTCTTCATTTTAATAATCTATACTACTAAATATGTTTTGTCTGTCATATTTTCTTTGATTTAACTGAGGGTATATCAAAGCAGTACTGTGTGAAATGCACTGTTTAAACCAATATAGGATAATGCTTTCTATCATTCTATTGTTGCACTCTATGGGATGTGGCAGAAAAAAAAAGACACACTCATTCATTAAATTAACGCTTTCTGCATATCTACCATGTTCCAACACTTACATAAACAATGCAGCTATAATATGGAATAAAACCATGAAATATCTTCCCACATACTGGCTACATTTTAGTGTGTGAGTTGACATGCTATGATCTGGCTAAATCTAATAAATTATATAGGTATACTTATAATCTGACATATAATCTTGCAGAGATGATTTTATATATACATCCTAGCCTATGGCTTCTTAAGTTTTTTTATTACTCTTTGTTAAACTTTAGAAGCACTGTTTGGTTGTTAGATTAGAAGTAGACAATGTCTCTTGGTTAAATTGATAGTGTAAAATACAGTGTACAGGTAAGTCATGGAGTCTTTTTGCCAGTTTTTTTCTCTTATGCCTATCTTTATAGGCCATAATCTAACCTGCTAAAAGGGCAGTGTAGGATGGTATCAAACCCTTCTGAGTATCTATAAAAAGACTCATTTAATATTATAATTCTTGTCTTTACCACTTTGTAGCTTTTTAACCTTAAGCAGTTCAGTTGTCTTAGACTTCATTTCAATTGTTTTTCATGTGTCTCTAAAATTGAGGAAATAGTACTTATTATGACTTTTGAGAGTACTAAATGACAATACATGTATAGTATTTAGAGTACCTATAATATTGACACAAAATAAATATTGCTTAAAATTGTTAATTTAAATATATAACGATAGTGAGAATGATTAATAGTCTACTAACCTGTATTCTTCAAACTTCATCATATTTCACATCATACATTGACTTATACTTTATTAGTTCTACAAAATGATCCTACTCAATATGTGGACTCAATCTGATAAATGATACTGCTTTATGTATAGGTTATTCATCATTCACATATGTACACACTCAATTGATTTCCTGTCCTTTCACAGTTCCTCTTCCAGAGTGCTAGTTTCTAGCAGTAAATTCATAGGGAGAAGGTTAGTATTTAATAAGATATAAAGTTAAATTGCATAGTCTGTAGCAAAAGGCAAGTGTCCAATAAACCAGACACCTTTAAAATTTGGTATAATTGTAAAGCATAACTGGATAATGTAAAATAAGCAAAATTCTGTCAATGTAATTATGTTAGTAATCTTAAATTTTCACAATCACTCAATATTCTCTGAACCCAAGGATTATATAATTGCTTTGCCAGTCAATCCTAAAGGAAATCAGTCCTGAATATTCATTGGAAGGACTGATGGTGAAGCTGAAACTCCCATACTTTGGCCACCTGATGTGAAGAACAGACTCACTGGCAAAGACCCTGATGCTGGGAAAGTTTGAGGGGAGGAGGATAAGGGGGAAACAGAGGATGAGATGGTTGGATGGCATCACCAACTCAATGGACATGAGTTTGAGCAAGCTCCAGAAGTTGGTGATGGACAGGGAAGCCTGGCGTGCTGCAGTCCATGAGGTCGCAAAGAGTCGGACATGACTGAGTGACTGAACTGAACTTAAATAATAAATAAAAGTGAAAATTTAATAAATAGAAATTAATTCTGGAAAAAAATATGACAAACAATTGTATTAATTGTCAACTAAATAGTTTAGGTAGAAATACTATCACTATAGCAGTTAACAAGTAGGCGTGAAAGTGTTATTTGTTCAGTCGTGTCTGACTCTGCAACCACGTGGGCTGTAGCCTGCCAGGTCCCTTTGTCCATAGGATTTCCCAGGCAAGAGTACTGGAGTGGGTAGCCATTCCCTTCTCCAGAGATCTTCCCAATCAGGGATTGAACCTGGGTCTCCCACACTGCAGGCAGATTCTTTACCTTCTGAGCCATTCAAGTAGCTGCAAGATTACTCTAACAAAGACAACTAAAGGTAATTTTGAGAAAGTTGGATAAGGTCATATTATTGATTGTTTTGAATGCCCTATAACAATTTGGATTTTAACCTCAGGTAACATGGCATCACTGAAAGTGTATGGATTTGGAGGTAACATTAATAAATTGCCTTTTAAGCTCCATCAAAGATCAAGTGAGAAATGTCTTTTATTTCCTAAGTTTTCCATTCTTGCTTTATTCTGGGGTGAAACATACTTTATTTCTCTGGAATTGAGGATACAACTTTTTAATTCTTGAGGTGTTTACTATCCTCTAGATACAGAATGCCTTGGTGTAACTCTTGATTGAACCATTAACTTGTATGACAATGGTAAGTTGTCTCAGTTCTCATCTTTAAAATATGGATAATATATATTTGTAGTGTATATTGTATGCATTATATAATGTACTGACAATATACCTGAATGCATATTCATGTTATTTATTATACAGTATAATGTTTTTCTATCTTTATCAATGTTACTACATTTATGGTAATTATTGCAGCTCAGAAAAAGATATAAGATGCCTGCCTGGAAAATGAAATAGCAAAAAGAGAAATTGTGGTCTATCTGGTAAGAAATTCTAGTAATAGCCATTAATAAATACATGCTTGCAACAACTTAACTATAGTGTTAAATCTGTCATAGCGTAGTAGAGCTACTAGGATTATCAAAAAAGCAAGAAAGTTTCAGAAAAACATCTACTTCTGCTTTATGGACTATGCCAAAGCTTTTGACTGTGTGGATCACAATAAACTGTGGAAAATTCTTAATGAGATGGGAATACCAGACCATCTGACCTGTCTCTTGAGAAACCTGCATGCAGGTCAGGAAGCAACAGTTAGAACTGGACATGGAACAACAGACTGTTTCCAAATAGGAAAAGGAGTACGTCAAGGCTGTATATTGTCACCTTGCTTATTTAACTTATATGCAGAGTACATCATGAGAAATGCTGGACTGGAGGAAGCACAAGCTGGGATCAAGATTGCCGGGAGAAATATCAATAACCTCAGATATGCAGACAACACCACCCTTATGGCAGAAAGTGAAGAGGAACTAAAAAGCCTCTTGATGAAAGTGAAAGAGGAGAGTGAAAAAGTTGGCTTAAGGCTCAACATTAAGAAAACTAAGATCATGGTTTCTGGTCCCATCACTTCATGGGAAATAGATGGGGAAACAGTGAAAACAGTGGCAAACTTTATTTTTGGGGGCTCCAAAATCACTGCAGATGGTGATTGCAGCCATGTAATTAAAAGATGCTTACTCCTTGGAAGGAAAGTTATGGCCAACCTGAATAGCATATTGAAAAGCAGAGACATTACTTTGCCAACAAAGGTCCATCCAGTCAAGGCTATGGTTTTTCCAGTAGTCATGTATGGATGTGAGAGTTGGACAGTGAAAAAGGCTGAGCGCTGAAGAATTGATGCTTTTAAACTGTGGTGTTGGAGAAGACTCTTGAGAGTCTCTTGGACTGCAAGGAGATCCAACCAGTCCATCCTAAAGGAGATCATTCCTGGGTGTTCATTGGAAGGATTGATGTTGAAGCTGAAACCCCAATACTTTGGCCACGTGATGCAAAGAGCTGACTCGTTTGAAAAGACCCTGATGCTGGGAAGGATTTGGGGCAGGAGGAGAAGGGGATGAGATGGCTGGATGGCACCACCGACTCGATGGACATGGGTTTGGGTAGACTCTGGGAGTTGGTGATGGACAGGGAGGCCTGGTGTGCTGCAGTTCGTGGGGTTGCAAAGAGTCGGACATGATTGAGCAACTGAACTGAACTGAGTAGAGCTACCATAAAAAGAATAAATTTAATTAATGCTCTTAATGGGTGAGATACCCGAATGAAAGTCATTAGTATAAGCAAACTGGTTCTATATTGTTTGTGTTTATATATTACATATCAACTTAAAATTCTTGTAACAATAAGTAACAGATGTCTTTTGTTATTTTTAAAAATCAAGAGAGTTTGAGTTAAAGTGCATTCGAATAAGTAAAAATCCATGCATTAATTTAAAAAATACATAGAACAGTACACGTAATTTCTAATTGTATAGGGGCATTTTTACAATAATGACAAAAATTTGTCCAGTATATTTTGGAAGCGAGGAATAGAGAGACCAAATACAAGTGAAGTTAGGGTTTATAGAGATGATCTGGCAGCTGCCAATGTAGCAGCAGAAGTGAGATGGAGAAAAATGTAGGATCAAGAGTCAAAGCCTGACATGATAAAGGTATGTTTTCGACAGTAACCTAAAAGAAATTCAGGGTTTTAAGGCTATAAATGTGACTAGGAGGATAACACTAGACTTATAATGTTCTCTTTTCTGGTTCACTAGAAAGAGCTTGTACCTTAGACTAGCTTGTTCAAAACTGCATAGTGAAAAGAATGGAAGATAAGAAATGAACCCAGTAAAGGGAGAGTTCCTAGGATATGTGAAGTAAGTAAGTAAGTAAGTGAAGTTGCTTAGTTGTGTCTGACTCTGTGACCCCATGGGTGGTAGTCTGGCAGGCTCTTCCATCCATGGGATTCTCCAAGCAAGAACCCTGGAGTGGGTTGACATTTCCTTCTCCAGGGGAACTTCCCAACCCAGGAATCAAATCTGGGTCTCCTGCTTTGCAGGCAGACTCTTCACCATCTGAGCCACCAGGGAAGTTCAGGACATGTGAAGCTGTTGCCAAACTTTTAAAACTTTTGAGAAGAGGATTGGGAAACAATTATTTGCATACCACATACCCATTGCTCCATTATTGCCAAATAAACTCAACCCCAAGTTTGTTCAGGTGGCAATATATTTAGGAGAGGTAGTTTTCTCTAGTGCTCCAGGGAATAAATTACAATTAGTCAAAACTGATTAAAGCACTAGAGCTCGTGTTTGACTCTTTGCGACCCCATGGACTGTAGCCCACCAGGTTTCTCTGTCCATGGGATTCTCCAGGCAAGAGTACTGGAGTGTGTTGCCATTTCCTTCTCCAGGAAGAAGATTTTGCAAGCAGACTCTTTACCCTCTGAGCCACCAGGGAAAGCACTTCCCGTAATTAGCTGTCACTAGTTACTCAGTCACTCAGTCATGGTTGACTCTTTGCAGCCCCATGGACTGTAGCCCACCAGGCTCCTCTTTCCATGGAATTTTCCAGGCAAGAATACTGAAGTGAGTTGCCATTTCCTTCTCCAGGGGATCTTCCTGACCCAGAGATCAAACTTGTATCTCCTTCATTGGCAGGTGGATTCTTTACCAGTGGAAAAATAATGGACTATTATTCAGCAATTAAAGAAGGAAACCCTACCATTTGCAATAATGTGAATGGACCTTGAGGGCATGGAGCTAGGTGAAATAAATCAAAAAGATAAATACTCTAAGATCTCACTTACATGTAGAACTTTATTGAAAAAAAAATAAAGAGCTCATAGATACACAGAATAGATTGGTGGCTGTTGGGGCTAGAATTGGAGGTTGAGGAGTTGAATGTGGTGGAAAAATAAATACAATCTTATAGTTATAAATAAACCCTGGAGATGTACTGTATGATGAGTATCCTTAACGTTGTCTTATATAATAAATTACTAATATAGTAAATTTTAAAATTCTTGTAAGAAAAAAAATTAACTGTATGTGGTGATAGATGGTAACTAGACTTACTATGGCATTCACATGGCAGTATATACAAATATCAAGTACCTGCAACCTGTAACTAACACAATGCCATATGTCAATAATCAAATAAAGAACTGCAATACTTTCCTGTGTGCTAAAATATGCCACAGCCAGGAAAACCAACACAAAACTACCACATAGCTATGTTTAGGTAGTGGCATTTTGATGGTATCGGAAGGAACAAACCAAATTTATATTTTGTTGGTTATATTCTGACCCCAACATCTTAATTCTAAACCTAGCATGGAAAATCCCTTATGAAGGGCATGGGACTTTCATGCTGTTATTATTGAGATGGCTTTTAAAACTTCTTTTAAAAATGTGATTCTCAGCATTATTTTCATCCAAAGTGAACATAAAAGATTAAAATCCAAACTAGGTAAGGACCCATTATTTTGGTAATTCAGTACTATTGATAATAGCTGTATATATCTTTCTTTCCCCAAATCAGACTAGATACTTCCGTGAGAATATTAGTCTGGTTTGCCATTATATTGAGCTTCCAGGAAGCTTCTTACATGTCTTTAATCTTCTCATACATATGTGATTAGTTTATTTTTATTTTGAAAAAGGAAACTAAATATATCAAGAGCCTTTCATTTCACATTTATATGTTGTCAACTAAAATAATAAATCAATGTTCCTAATTCATTTGGAGATGGAAATTCAATCAGAATGATACAGTAAAACATATTTTATTTTAACAAAATTGAAAGTTTCTAAACAATGTTACTCATCAACTTAACATTTAATATTCCACAACCACTTTGTATTTCCTTTTATCTCTTATTTTCATTTATTTGGTTTTATTTGTACTTCCTTCGTTTGGTGTCACTTTTCAGAATATAATAATTTAAACATTTTCCAAAGCCACACAGCTTATTTATAAACATGAAAATATCAAATCACACACATCTGTCTTAAACACAAAATCTGTAACTCACTAATAAGCTATTTCACTTTTTGTATTTAGAGATATTAATTTTTACAAAATAAAATATTATGTTTTATCATATTAAAACCAAATAAGTAGATAGGAGATCTAACTGATATATTATTTTCACACATACAAGCTGTACAGGTTAATAGTAAAGTCACTGCTCTAAACAAAGTTTATAAGTCTCCTATTGAACATGTTCATGCTATTTACATTCCAAAATACTGTGGAATTTCCTTGACCATACAAAAGATGATTTTCAGTGTAGACTTGTAGCAGAATGGCATACTACTTTTTTTAAATTACACAAGCATAACAGCAAATGACTCTCTCTGAATTAAAAGAATGTTGGACAGAAGCCAAATCACAAAAATCCAAAATGGTTTTGTACAGATCCAAGTGTAGATGTTTGATATGAATTTTAGCAGCATTTCTGTTACTTAATACCATTAGCATGTACCCCTCCCACAAAGTATTCCTGTTAATGAGTTTGTAATTTTATAACCTCCTCCCATTTCGCAGGCATATAATTAGGGTGATTTTTCACATAGAGATAAGATGATTGTCTTTGTAAAAGCTATCTGGAAGACTCAGTCACTCAAGAACTATTCCCTTTGATGCTTTTAGCTGTTATTAATACTCTCTGAATATGTTTCATTTCTTTGGACATTGTTCGGAGTTATAATATCTGTGCTAGCATCTATAGTGTCTTTCTGAGAATTAGAAAAATTACTTCTGTCCTTGTATCTTGGACTTGATGAAAAGATTTACAGTACATAGTATCAATTACTGCTGTTATACAAACCACTCAAAAGCTTACGGCTTAAAACAATACCAATGTA